>CAUYSK010021081.1:0-49272 GCA_963575035.1 Avahi laniger
CTGACTCATCACTTTGGAATGTAGCTTTTTTGAAATGTTGGTACAAAAAGAAAGATGAATTGTTTTAAATTTTAAATGTTAAGGGCAGGGCTTATTTCTCTTGGGATACGTTCCATTGGAACAATAGCTAAAGATAATCTGCTGCTCTCAGGATATCCTCCCAGTGTAGGTTGGCATTTTGTAGTTCATAACCCATACACAACAGTGTAAACAAGATGAAATATAGCCATTTGTAGAGAAAGTTGCCAAAAAGGCATTTTTTTTCTTTTCTTTATTACTCTCATTTAAATTTTTTTTCATTAAAACTTTCTTATACTTATTCCTTTTCTTGAAGGCATATTTGAAATCACTCACAGCTAGATTTCTTACTTGGGATTTAAACAAAAACAAAACCAACAACTTGATTTTTTTAGTGATATTAATTCAGATAGATCAGAATTTCACTTAATTTATTGATTCACTCAACTTTAATGTTTAAGCACTTAACGTAAGACAGGTACTGTACTCACCAAAGGAAACAGGATAGTTAATAAGATAGACACCATGCGTACCTCTCTGTACTTTCAGCCTTTGGAGAAGGCAGAGAAGTGAACAAACCATAATCCTAAGTGGGTTTAGGGCTGCAATGCAGAAAGTACAAGATCCAGAAGAATCACAGAGCCGGAGGATCAAGCTAGCTTTAAAAGGGTCAAGGAAGACTCCCTAGCGGAGATGATATTTACGCCGTGTTTTTCAAATTGCATGTTGATCAATTTAGCAAATCAATAGAGCAGAAAAGATAGAAACTATGAGATTTCACTGAACATAAAATGTTTGCATATTCATTCAAGAAACATTTTTCCAGTTATATTTGTTGTGTGTGTGTGAGAGAGAAAGAGAGATCTGGATTTTGATGTAAAATGTATTTTTTAAGATGGATCATGATCAATAATGTGTTTGAAATCACTAGCCTAAAGAATGAATGGAAATTAGGCAGTCAGAGATGAAGTATAAGAATTTTCCTGGCAGAATGAAGACTTTTGCTGGTAAAGAAAAGCATGTGCAAATGCCCAGAGATATGAAAGTTTGCATAATTCCTGAAAGTGAAAGAAGTTCAGAATAGCTGAGTTGAGTGAAACCAGGTGCTTGTAAAGGGAGTGAGGGTGGCAGCTGGTGGCTGCATGAAATGCAAGGGACCAGGCTGACAGAGTATAAAGTGGGTATTAAGCATTTTATAAGCCATCAAGAAGTCTAAGTATTATTTTCAGAGTTACCGTTAGTTGCTGAATGGTTATAAGCAGGAGGATATTATCATGTTTGCACATTAGAGGAATGACTCTGCATTTTACAAATGAAAGATAGGAAAATCAATAGTGGAGGCAAGAGGCGTGCAGCAATTGAGATGGCCTGGTAGAGCAGAATGATTTGGAGGATATAGAGGAGTGGATGGATGTCAATATTTTGTGGAAAGGAAAAGTAGGAAGAATAGTGTTCGGTTGTGGGACGAAAGGGAACTGGAATGTCTGTCAAACTTCAGGCAGGAGCAATCAGGTGTGGAGTGTTCTAACTGAGATAGGGTACAATGGAGAAGAAGTGGATTTGGCGGATAATAAGTAGGACTAAAATTTTCAGTTTGGGACATATTGATTGTCAAATTCGCTTATCCTCAAAGCATTCCCAGTGAACATACTTCAAAGGTATTTTTTTTTTATGGATCAATTCATCATAAAGACAGATGAAGTTCTCTGGAACACTTTCTAAATGAGGAGCTCAATTTTCTGATTTCTACACATTTCAAATAGGTCCTGCCACCCTGAATTTTTTTTACCATGGTTCAAACAATAATGATCAATATGTAATGTTTCAATATACTAATATTTTAACTTAAAATTTTATTTCACTTTCAAATGAAAATTATTTTCTATAGAAAAATTCAAAGTTAATAATCACTATGCTAAAAACAGTTTAACAAAAATAATTACTCTTTAGTTTGACGTATGTCTGATTCACCAATATTTCGTAGTGTGGAGGCTTAACCTTTAATATTTCAATAGGATTTTAAACTGATTTGTGTGGTTAAGAGAGAAACTACATTGTATAGAGATATATAAAAATGTTCACTTTGAAAAAATAAATGGAGTTATATTTAGATTCATAAGAAGTTGTGTGGATATAAACATTTTTTTAAACCCCACAAATTCACATTTATATCACATAATTGTAATAAAGAGGATTTTCATCCTGACAATTATAATTTTCTGCTAGTTGAACACTCACAATGTACCAGAATTATAGAGCACAAACAGAAATGCTGCCCCTGTCTCTAGCAGTTCAGAGAAAAATGTTCATGGAAATTCATTATTAAATGAATTCTTATTTTAGGGGTACACATACATATTGTCTTGAGACCAGTTACTCATGTCAAAGACTGCCATTGAACTCAATAATATGTATGGATTAATCACCAGATGATTACCATGAAAAGGTGTTTCATATCACATGTTTTCTACTCTGAAAGTGTTTATATTACTGTTGGGTATTGGGAGGTCAGAGTTCTCTCTAGGAAGGCTAGGGGCCCAAAGAAAATGTTCCTGTGAGCATCCCCCACTCTTCTTTGGATTAAAACTAAAATTAAAATGGGATTAATACTAACATTAAAATTAGATTAAAACTTATAGAAGGTAAAGAAAAATTAGAAAAGGGTATAATATACAGGTATGTGTGTGTGAGAGAGAAAAGACAGAGAGAGAGAGAGTGAAAGTGAAAGAGAGAAAGATGGTATGCATCCCACACTCTGCTCGCATATATGCCTGTATGTGGAAACTACATATTTCTCTAGCATTTGAGTACTTTGTTTTGGATTCTTTTCTTCTCTGGAAAAGCATGAATCTTGGAAATTAAAAGTTTTGGTTTTTGGTACTATGCTCACTGCTATCATTTTCTCAATTGTTTTGAAAAGTCAAAGTACCAACTCTCCTATTACTTTATTTCTCCAGTAATAGGGGCTTCTGAATATGTGTGAGCAGAGACCTTAGGCCTAGCCTGAAAAACTGTCCTCCACTTCATCTTATCACATGAGCAAGACACAGTGAACAGCACCAGTGCTTGTGACAAATATAATGAAAATAAATCGTCACTGTTTATCAAGGACCTTAACAATGCCAAAGTCTGTTGCCTAATAAGTTTACTTCTCAAAATTTGTCTGTCAAGTTTAATAAATAGAGAAGATTACTATAGCACTATTTATCATTTTAAAACATACTTAAAAGCACTAAATGTCCAAAAATAAGGACTAAATAAACTATAGTAGAGCCTCTTTATAGAAACTGCAATGCCATTAAAATGTTTCATATATTTACCAAATAAATACTTTGGGGTTTACAAAAAGTTATATTGACATACAAATATTTATATCATAAAGCAAAGTAAAATAAACAAGATGGATTGTTGTACATAGTGATTTTCTGACTATAGAATACCAAGAAACTCAAAATGTAAGAGTCAGACTTAAAGGAATTTTACCACAATATTTACAACATTTATTTCTGAAAGGTAGCATCATAAATTTTTTTTCTTTCTTATGTAGTTTAAAAATATTTTAAAGTGAATATGGATTACTTATTAATGAAAAGCATAAATTGTTAAAATTGTTTCCTTTTTGTAAATGTACAGTTCATGTAATTATCCAAAGGCTATGTATAAAAAACAATTAAGCAAATAATATGTCTAGACTCTAACAAATGTAAAACTATTTAACTACAAGTTGGGTTTTGCAAAGTAAGAAAACTCAGGTTGTGTCCATTTATTTGCCAGAATTCTGTTTTTGTCAATTTCAAATGCCTGTTTTTATGGTTGCTATTATTAGCTTATGTCTTATGCTACCGTTAGGGAGGGAGAATCTGTCTTTACAATAGTGAAATGCATTGCAGTAATATAATCCATTTTCTTAGTCTACAAATTCAGTTATATATAATAGTACTGGTTATTTAGTAGATAGTCTAAAATGTAGGTCCAAAAATACGAAGTAATCAATATTTCCATATCTGGATCCAAGGGTAGATGATCAACTTAATACATTAGAACAGTGGTTGAAACAGAAAAGCACCAAGAAGTGTTGAAAACAATTCATCCATTCATTTTACATCCTACATGTTACCTTTCTCCCTCAGTGGATAAGTATATAATCTCTCTCCTTTGCTTGCTCTTTTTTTTATTAGCATGAAACCTGCTTTGTGGTCTCCCAATGCTGCAATTCAATCAGACACATAGAGTAATTCCCTCTTCCAGTGCTTCTTCCTTTAGTCTGGTTCCGAATACAAATGCAGACAATATTGCTTTCCCAGAGGCAAGCTAAGAAAATCTTTTTCTTTCTATAATAGAGGCAGAGAATAAACATTTCAAGATTGAAACTCACTCATCTGTAAACAGAAATGACATAGTTGGCATTTGCTGGAAAAAAAGAAAGCAGGGATTATCATTACATAGCCTGCAGTAGATTGAAACTACTTGAAAAGCAAATACTTCTTTTAGCGCACATTTCCTCTGACTGATAATGGATGTTGATCTTTGTGTCTCAGTTCTTATAATTGCTTTGCTTTTATTTTTAATGAACCCCCATTTCACTTACTCGTCAGCCACATATGGGTGAAAATGGATGGTGATGCACAACCATTTACAGGTGCACTTTCATTAAAGATAAAAAGCTTCTGGGACTCTGTTTTTAAGAAGCAGTTAAACAGTTTCATTCTTCCTTCCAACTCCTTTCAGCTGCATCTTTCAAGCTCCATAAACTCTCACAGAAAAGAAAAAGAGTCCACAATGTGCATAAAGAAAAAAGCCCCGAGTCACAATGATTTAATTTGTATGTATATGCCTTAGAATTAAGCAAGTTGATTTATGCCTGTGTCCACACACCCTAAAAATTGGAGAGTGAAATCTAAATAGAAGTATAGAGTTCTTGACTCATTGCCAAGTACGTGAGTTTTCTGAGATCAAAAGTTATCTGAGATTCGTTACTTTTATCAGGGAAAGTGGAGCTACTCTATATCTTGAAGCTGTTTAAAAGTCACAATGAATCAAGAGATGAGAGAAAGAAGCTGAGCATGACTCTGGAGAGAGGAAATTGGCACAAGATTTGAAGTCCAAAGCCTGGGGTTCAAACTCCTGCCCAAGTTCTTTAGAACCTCTTAACCTTAAGTAAAAATTCTGAGCCTCAGTTCCTTCACACAGGAAAGGGAGGAACGAACACTACCTACTGAGCTTATTTCACAGTACTGCAGCCTAGGATAAACTGAGAACATAAATAGAAATCTTCAAAAGCTAGAGCTGTGTCTGTCAAGCCATTGTATAACTAAAGTGGACATTTCACATCAATTAATTTTATTGAGGCAATACATTTGAAGAAAAAAATTAGATTCCTAGTTCACGCCATTCAAAAAAATAAATTACAGCGTGTCCAAAACTTTAACATATAATTCTAAACACAAACATGCTAGAAGAAAATATCTTAATATGTGTTTACAAATTGCAAGTAAGAAAAACATCTTGCATCAGATGTAACCAAATCAAAATATTTGTAGTATTTCACAATTTTCACGCACACATATTTAGAAAAATAGAAATATATGATATATTTTATAATTATTTTATATCTATATGTATATCTATGTATGTCTTCATATATATAGTGTGTATATATGTATACACACAGACTTTTGAAAACAATAAGAAACAAATGTGTCAATTGAAAATAGGCAAATATGTGAATGGATGTGTCTTGCAGAGGATAAGAGGAAATATAAATGATATTTTATACATATGTTTAACTGAAGATTTAATCTTTCATTACATCAAGTGAGAATGAAGCTATGAGGCAAAGATGCTTCTGTATTTTTCTGGGAGAGTATAATTGGCACAGCCACCATGAAGGATAATTTGACTCTATAAAATTTGAATGTCACTCATTATTATCTACCCTAAAGAAATACCCACATGATCGGATACACACAAACACATACACACACAGATATAAAGTAAGTATGTCAGTGGGTATTCATCATATCTAATTTATGATAATAAAATATTATGAAAAATTAAAATGTTTATCAGGAAGAATGGAAAAGTAAACTATGTTATACTCAAAGTATGGAATATTATACAGTGGCTTAAGAAAATGAGTTAGTTCCACATATACTAACACGGAAAGAACTGAAAGTTTTATTATTGAGTAAAAGAACAAATTACAAAATGACACATACTGGATGACATCATTATACCAAAACATCACAAGAAAAGATAGTTGAAGTAAGCCCTACAGTTGCCCCAGATTAATGCCTTGAGAGTTTTTAGGTAATGGCTCAGGGAGAAGGAACTCAGACAGTACTAGGCAGACTTGCTGAGTTGCAGAGAGAACCTAAGAGGCTGGGAGATGTAGGAAGCCAGAGTTCACAGACAGACTACTGGAAAGGAGCAAACTTAACAAAGAATTCTGGAGATCTACAGAGAGTCCACTCAAGAAATTAGCAAAATACTGGTAAGTGCATGCATTTGAGGATATAATAACCCAAGCAGAGGAAGACACAATCAATAAATAGAGAAAGTGGTACACAGTGCACATTCCAGGCTGGGAACAGTAGATGTTCCAAAAACCATAATGGAAAATGTCATGATTCATGACCACTAGTTAGAATACTAAGAAACAGTTAGCCTCAGACATGGGAAATAATTATGCTTCAATTAAATGCTGTTCTGGTCCTACCAAAACATATTAAGAGACCAGAATAATCAAACTTTTGCTTTGTAACTTGACTGTGTCCCAGGAACAATCTCAAGAATATGCATAAGAATACAGAACTATTCAGCATCCAACAGGGTAAGGTTCACAATGCCTGGCATCTAATCCAAGTTTACCAGATAATGCAAAGATGTAGAAAATATGACCCACAGGGGATAAAGATCAATCAAAACTGGCCCAGAAGTTACATCGATAAAATAATTAACAAATAAAGGTATTGAAAAGTTCTTGTAACTATATTTGATATGTTCAAAAATGTGTCTATCAAACTCTTCAGAGTACTATGACAAAGAGAACAAAAATATTAATTAGAAAATAAAAATATGACTTTTTATTCTTTTTTATTTTTTCATCTCCAAAATATTTATGAAACTATACTATTTTTAAGATTCTTACATTCTCTGTCTGTGGTCCCCAATTCCTGGGCCGCAGACCAGTACCAGTCTGTGGCCTGTTAGGAACCAGGGTGCACAGCAGGAGGTGAGTGGGAGGTGAACCAGCGAAGCTTCATCTGTATTTATGGCTGCTCCATATCCCTCACATCACCACCTGAGCTCTGCCTCCCATCAGATCAATGGTGGCAGAACCCTACTATAAAGTGCACACATGCAAGGGATCTAGGTCATGCTCTTCTTATGAGAATCCAATGACTGATGATCTGAGGCGGAGCTGAGGTGGTGATGCTATTGCTGGGGAGCGGCTGCAAATAGAGATTATCATTAGAGAGGTTTGACTGCACAAATATCATAATAAATCAATTGTTTTTAGACTTATATCAAAACCCTATCAGTGGGTGGCAAGTGACAAGCTGCATCTGGTGGCAGGTTTTATAGTGGCGAGTGAGTTGATGTACTTTATTGGTACAGCTGCACCTGGTGCCAGACTTTAAATCAGAATCCGACACTTATTTTAGTTCACGCACAGCCCACCCATTATTTAATTTGCCACTTCCATGTGTGCCTCTTTCCTGCACTGTACACTTGTCTCAGTCACAGTTTTGATAAGCCCACAAGCTAAACCTAGCAAAAATGAGTAAAAAACAAACATCACTGGAGAGCTTCTTTGAAAAGGGAGAGAGACCCAATGATGAGACAGCAGAAGGCTTTAGGACTGCCAACAAAATGAAAGCTGCATTTAAAAGAAAATGTCAAGAGTTCTACTTAAATCATGGGTTCGTTGCAATAGATGGTTCACCTTCTCCAAGCTCACTCTGTATAGTATGTTTTCACTGGCTATCCAGTAAAGCCATGAAAGCTTCAAAACTGCTTCGCCACATAGAGACCAAACACTCTGCATTAAAAAACTAGCCTTTAGAATTTTTCAAAAGAAAAAAATGTGAAAACAAAAAATGGAAACAATTATGAAGGCCGCCACTTCATCAAATGTGTCTGCACTGATAGCATCATTCTTAGTGGCTAACTTCATCGCTAAAGCTAAGAAGCCCTTTACTATTGGTGAAGAGTTGATCCTGCCTGCTGCTAAGGACATTTGCCATGAACTTTTAGCAGAGGCTACAGTTCAAGAGGTGGCACTTCTTCCACTTTTGGCTAGCACCATAACTAAATAAATTGATGAAATAGTAAAAGATATTGAAACACAATTGTTAGAGAGGATTAATGAGTCACCGTGGTACGCAATCCAGGTTGACGAATCTGCCGATGTTGACAAGACAACAATGATTGTTTTTGTGCGATATGTTTTTCAGGAGGATGTTCATGAGGATATGTTATACACCCTTTTGTTGCCAACCAACACCACAGCTTCAGAACTATTCAAGTCTCTGAAAAATGAATTCATCATTTTTTGTCAGTATATGCATGAATGGAGTGGCTGCCATGACTGGACAGCTTTCTGGTTTCACCACTTGGATCAAAGATGTCGCTTCAGAATATGAGTCCATGCACTGTGTCATCCATAGAGCAATGCTGGCTAGCCAAAAAATGTCACCTGACCTAAACCATATTTTGCAAGATATGATTAAAATTATCAACCACATTAAATTACATGTCCTGAACTCACATCTGTTCATGCATCTCTTTGAGGAGATGGATGAAGGGCACACATGTCTTCTCTCATCCATAGAAGCAGGATGGCTTTCTAAAGGTAGGTCCCTGGCCAGAGTTTTTGAGTTAAGAGATCCCCTCCAGAGATTTTTTTAGAAAAACAGTCACCACTGGGAGCCCATTTCAGTGACACAGAATGAGTTGCAAAATTTGCTTACTTGTGTCATAAATTCAACCCTCTCAATGAACTCAATCCGTCATTTCAGGGGAGGATGACAACGATCTGTTCATGTCGGCAGATGAATTGGCTGCATTCAAAGCCAAACTGGAATTATGGGGGCGATAAGTGAACATTGGGATTTTTGACATGTTTCAAACAGTAGCAGAAATTTTGAAAGAGACCGAGCCAGGGCCTTCTTTCTTCCAGCTAGTGCACAGTCTCTTATCTCAGCTTTCAAAAGAGTTTGAGCATTACTTCTCAACCACAAAAATCCCTGAAATGAGAAGGAATGGATCCATGACCCATTTGTGAATAAGCCGGGTGAATCGACTTTGTCCGTGCTAGAAGAGGATCAAGTGCTTGAGATCACAAATGATGATGGCCTTAAAAGTATGTTTGACACAACCTCAAATCTCCATATGTTCTGGATTAAAGTCCAGGTGGAATATCCTGAGATTGCCACAAAAGCACTGAAAAACCTACTTCTGTTTACAAGATCCTATCTTTATGAAGCAGGGTTTTCTGCAGTGACAGCAATCAAAATGAGATTATGGAGTAGATCAGACATAAGCAAAACACTTTGGGTGTCACTGTCCCCATCACCTTCAGATGGGACCGTCTAGTTGCAGAAAAACAAGCTCAGGGCTCCCACTGACTGCATTATGGTGTGTTATATAATTAGTGCAAAATAAGTGTAATGTGCTTGAATCATCTTGAAACCATCCCCCAACTCCAGTCCATGGAAAAATTGTCATCCATGAAACCAGTCCTTAATGCCAAAAAGGTTGGGGACAATTGTTCTACATGACACTCTGTAATATCATCGGAAGGTAGATCGTGATAGTGAAAGATATAAAATCTTCAAACAACCACTGTAGTGACAAGGTGTATAACTAATAAGTCAACAAAGGAGATAAAATGGATCATAAAATATGCTTATCCAAAAGATAGCAGACAAAACAACAACAAAGAACAGATGAGACATATAGAAACAAGTAGTAAGATAATAGACTTACATGTAATCATATTAATAATCACATCAAATGTAAATAGTCTTAACACCTCCATTACAAGAAAGAAAGAGAAAAAATAAGAACATTAGATATAAACAAACAAGATCCAATTATATGCTATCCACAGGAAACTCAGTTTAAACAAAAAGATATATGGGATACAAGTAAAAGAATAGAGGAAAAGTATACCATGCTAATATTCATCAAAAGAAAGCTGGAGAGGCTACATTATTATTAAATAATAATAAAATAAATTTCAGAGCAAATAATATTACTTGAGATAAACAATCTCATTTCATAATGATAAAGAGGTTAATTCATCAAGAGGAACATTCTAAACACTTACACCCTTATAGCAGAGCTTCACAATGCTCCAAGTAAACACTGATACAACTTCTAGGAGAAGTACACAAATCTACAAATTAAATCAAAGATTTTAATATCTCTCTTTCAATAACTCATAGAACAAGTAGGCAGAAAATCAGCAAGGATATTTTAGACTAAAAACACTATCAATAAAACTTGGTTAATTTTTAGAGAACATGTCATTCGATAATAATAGTATATAATTTTTTTTTAATTCCACAGAACATTTTCCAAGATAAATCATATTTTAGATAAGACTGGCAGATTTAACAACAACAAAAAAGGATATCAATTACATTTTAATTTCAGAAAAACATCAAATAATATTTTTTTGTAAAAGTGTGTCCCATGTGATTATTTGAAATATATTGATTCTAAAAATTTATTTGGTGTTTATTTAAATTTCAGATTGAGCTGGGCATTCTTTATTTTACCTGACAACATTAATTCTAGGCCATAAAACCAAATAGAATTATGTTAAAAATAAATAAAAGATTGTTAAAATGCTCTAAATATTTATAATTTAAATAATACAATTTTATGCAATTAATGGTCAAAAAAAAAGGGAAATTGAAAAGTATACTGAAGTGAATGAAAATACATCAGACCAATAACCAATAGTCCTCGTAGACATAGATGCAATACTTCTAAACAAGAAAGTAAAATTTTGTTTTGCTTTATTTTCCAAAAAGCACCACTCCCGGGAAGCAAGAAGTATATAGAAGGAGAGAAAAATTTATAGAGCTCATTGATGTGTACACACACACACACATACACATACACACATGTATATATAATATATACATATACATATATATACATTTTTAATATTTACTTTTATTTTCTTTTTAAAAGCTTTATTGAAGTATAATTAACATACAAATAACTGTACATATAAAATGTATACAATTTGATGAGTTTGGACATATGTTAATCCCAGGATGCCATCCCCTCAATCAAAGCAATAGACAGATCCAACACCTCCCAAAGTTTCTTTGTGTCCTTTTGGTTTTGTTTGTTGTTTGGTTGATTAGATTTTGTCCTGTATACATTGTGTAATGCTGAAGGCAGTGGGGAGGCTGGAAGGAGGGTGAGGGGTAAAAGCTTATTTATCAGGTACAAGGAACACTATTTATTGTCTTAATGCCTCATTTTATAGTTTATGTATTTTTTTTTCAATTTTTGAAAATCATCAACTGAATGACATAATTGTTTCTGGTAGCAGAAACAGTAATAATAACAAAAACAATTTTGTTTGCTTATATTTTATGACCTATGATGTCACTAAAGTCCTAGTCGTATTGATCAGTTTCTCTTTAGACAATACATTAGATCTCATCTCTCTCTCCCTTTTCCTTTCTTTCTTTCTTTCCTTTCTTCCCTCCCACCTTTGTCTTCCTCCTTCATCTTCTCTATTTCTCTGTTTCTCCTTCTCTCTCTAGTTTTCAGCAGCTCGGCAGTAATACTTTCCTAGAAGAATTTCTTGGTCCCCAACCTGGCTATCCTATATCGAACTCCCTTTTTTCCTTTTCCCCAGAACTCTGTGCTTACTGCCAACCTGAGTTTATCTCATTTCACTGAAAAACTGAAAAACAAGCCCATTTGTGTATCTGACTCTGCTAATAGTCCATGAGCTTTTCAGTAATCATGCCCACTGCATGTTTTATCACTCATAACTAGCAGAATGTTTGTCACTTAATAGGTATTCAATTCATATTTACTGAACAGATGTACTTTCTTTAATAATTTCTATCAATACTGCATTTATCACTTGGCACAGAAGACACTATAAAATTTACATTAGTAGGATGTGTTGTGAAAGTAGAAATAGATGAAAGGATTTTGTAAAATTAAAAATAAAAAAATAACTCCCCCAAGAGCCAATTATTTTTTAATGAAAAATGCTCCTGGCAGAGGAATTTTAGCAAAGATAACTCAGTAGTGAAAAATAAAATGCTGATAATTCTAGAAGGTCAAGGTAGGTCGTAGAAGAAGGATTTTTGTTAAACCTGCTAGAATAAAACAATGTAAAAATCCTCTTCAATTTTCTACTTAAATTTGTCTGTTTTGTTTCAGTAACAATTTGCCCAAAACTTAAAGCAGATTTAACAACCTGTTGGGAAGTAATATTAATTTTTAATTAAAAGTTATTTATGCAAATTAAAAATTCTAAAGAAGATAAGCATCTGCCCATGTAGATAACTTCTATATAAATAAAAATTAGAAGCTATTAACTATAGCTGATGAATGTTAAATATTAATTTTGGCTCTGTACTGTTTGTGAATGAAAAGCACATGTAGAATGGACCCCGATGTATTTGTTCCATGGTGGGGAGAGAGGTAGGGGTAGGAGGAGAGACTACACAGAACAGAATAAATGTAGAACTTTCTGGGGTTTGGTGAGCAAGTACCCCTTAAACGGGTTTAAGGAGAACTATAAAATCAGTGTAAAACTTCAGCCCTAGAAAGACTTCTTTGATAACATGAACAATTCTTTCATGGTCCGAATGAGATTAAATTGATGCCTAGAGAGATATTGCATGTTCTCAATGGCTTCACCAAAAATAAGAACCTAAGCCCCAGACTACTATTCTTTCTTCTGCACCATGACATCTGTCTAGGAATCAAGCTGTTGATGAATCTGTAAAGAGATAAACACCTGTGATCCTGCTTTGTGTGCATGCCATAGGCTAAGATTAGTTGATGAAAAAAGACCACCAATCAAAACTGGAGAAATGAAATCAAGTGTGGACCACTAAAAGATCATTAATACCATTCTTCATTGTGAATCTACTGAGAACCCAGGACAGGAGGAAGCTCTATGTTACAAGAAAGAAAGCAACATGTCTTCCCAAGCTAAAAGCCGTATGACCTTAGGAAAATTCCTCGTCTCATTATGGGAAACTGGGATAACCTAATAAATAACTTTTTTTGTGAAAATTAATAAAACATGTAAAGGGTCTAATGCCCGACATTAGAAATTTTACAAATCTATAACTATAGGCCTGGAACATAAGTACTTTGTAAATTTTAGCAATTACAATAATAAAAATAATATACATTTCCTATCATAATTTTGGTAACAATAATCTAAGAAGGTAAGAATAAGACTGACTCAGAAAGAACTCCTTGAAGGTGTGGACTGGAAAAAGTCCTAAAGGAAACACTCTTCATAAAATAATAATAGCACTTAATATATACCAGTCACTGTATCAGACTCAACCTTATAAAGGCTTTTATACCTGTTTTATGTTGAAGAAACCAAAGACCAGAGCAAACAAGTAATTTTCTTACCCTTAGATAATGTGGATATCATATGGGAGAGCCAGGATTTAAATTATATGTTTCTAATGCTAAGGCACAGGCATTGTCCTCTGCCAACTTTCATATTTAGCTATCACATGCTGTAGCATAAACACTGTCTTAAATGTGGTAGTATGCGATCGAAGATAGAACAAGCAAAGAAGACAGAAGACTATCAGCAATCAAACTGAATTTTATTTTAAACAAAAGTGTGTACGTGTTATGATAGTATACAATATACTTGTATCGCTGGTGTTGTCTGCTTCTCAGAGATGGCTTAACTTGTCTTGAACCCATTAGCAGAGCCTGGACTAGCCAAAGCACTGTGGTAGATTTCTACAGCAATAGACACAATACTTACATAGTACCTACTAAACATGAGTCCAAGTTTTAAGCACTTTTACGTATTTTAACTAATATGATCTTCATAGCAAACTTATAAGAGAGATACTATTATTGTTTCCAACTTCTACATGAGAAAGCCACAACAGAGAGAAGAAAGGTAGCTTGCCCAACTACATTCAGCTAATGATTGGTAAAGTTGGCATGAATACCCAAGCAGTTTGACTTCACAGAAAATGTTCCAAAAAAGAACACATTTCCACATTGTAGTTCTTTGTGCTTTTCTCCTCCTACCTGCTCCTGTTTTATCACTTCTATGTATTAATGAGCCAGTGATCATGTGAATAAAGACAGATCTCTCTCCTTTTCCTGGTCTCCAAAGAAAATCAGTCACATCAGATCTGCCTTAGCTTGGTTCTCTGGGAAACGGACTGTGATGGAGTTTGCATGTGGAAGGTTCATTGGTCAGTGCTCTCAAGAACAAGGGTGTAGAGGAGGGAAAGAAGCAGGGAGGTAAGGGGTGAAGTTGAATTACTATACAGCAGCCACAAAATTCTAAGCTGGTCATTTATGGGAAAGCAGTGCAGTGAAGACAGCCCTTCAAGGATGTTCCTGATTGAAGCTTTTTGCCTTCCGCATTAACCAATCAATGGATGCAGAATGCTCTCAGGAAACCCAGGTAACCTTGGATGAGGAAGTTCCCTCTGGATTTGTGCTATGAATTAACAGCAAGCAAAAACTCCTGGAAACTGAGGACCACGTACCTAAATCCTGAAAGGGGATCTGTGTGGCATCCCTCAGTATTCACCACAAAGCTACTTATGATTTTTATATAATTTTCTGAAGATCTGGAGGCTGGATATAAGAGAAGATCCCCTGGTGCTCTGCCTGAAAATTTCTCACTTCTCCGTCCTTTCTTCTTTTTCTTTTCCTCTTCCTCCTTCCCTCACTCTCTCCTGCCTCTTTCTCCTTTCCGTGCAAACAAATACCTATTTTTCCTATGAGAGTTCTTTCCATGCCAAGAAGTACATTGATTTAGAATGAGAATATTTTTAGGTGGTTAAATTTATCCCATTTATGTATCTTCTTATAAAACACATATTTTGGCTTTTAATTTTAGCATTTTATTTTATATTTTCTTATTTTTAAACTCTCTTTTTATTTCTATATCTGCAAACTGTATTGATCCTGGTTTTTTTTTCTTATTTATTCATTCATTAAGCATTTAAGTAGCTACTGTTTGTGGGTGTCAGTGTTCTAGGAGCTGGGATGATAACAGTGAACCCAACAGACAAAAGTCCCTTTTTTTCTGGAGCTGGGTGATTTTTCTAGTGGTAATTTAGATGGTTATTTAATCTATATTTTTCCATTGTATAGTAGTTACCTTTACAACTTTATGTAACATCAATAAATCTATTTCTTTTTCTTTTTAGATAATATTACCATTCCCATGTGAGAGAGATTTTTCATCCACTTTTTTTTTATTATTTTAAATAGCACACCTAACTTGTATTTCTTGACTTTTCCATTTTAGATAATATCTATATATCACTAAACCAGATGAGAAAATTATTGTCCTTACTTTTCCTCCCTCTTCCAGCATTTCATATAGTGAGTTTTGGTTAATATTTTCGAATTGTCCAAGTTTCTGATATCTATTTCCTGTAATGATATTTGCCTTTATTTAGACTTAGTGTTCTGTTTAAATAGATCCAATGATCACCATTATTCCATTAGACTGTGGTTATGATCAATTTGTAGTTTGTTGTTTCTGAGGTTTCTTTTTTGTTGTTGTTTATTTATTCGTGTTGTCAGAAAAGGTTCCAGGGTTTACTAGGCTATGGGTTCTTGAATATTTGAAACTATATATCCATTATATTTGTATTTTAATAATAACTTACACACATTCATTCATCTCTGGGAAAAGAGCTAAGATGCCAGGTTCACTTCTCCTCTTGCCTACCTTCCTTACAGGATCCGCCTGTACTGTTAGAAATTACATCTGGGTGTTTATGGTTGTTTCTTACTTCCTCTTCAGTTTATCTCTAAAACAGGAAAGTCCAAGTTACTGAGTCCAACTTGTCTTATTTCAGGTGAGGTAATGGTATTTTTTGGTTTTTTTTTTTGTTTGTTTGTTTAACATCTTTTCCTCAGAATTCTTATATATTCCCTCCATCATTCCTCTCTAAATTGGGAGCATGCCTTATCTCTTGGGTGCCACATTTATTTATTGGTGATGTTTTGAATGAAGACATGAGGTGGAAGTGATTGGCTGTCTCCTGAAAGTCTTCACAGGGTGGCATTTAACAAAGTTCAGCTCTTATCCTCAGCATTGCATGTTCATCAGTCTCATTGACCCATAGATACTTATCAATAAAAAATGTCCAGCTTTGAAAATTATTGCCATATAAGGCCCATAACTTTATATACAAAATACTCTCATTCATATGAAAATCACAGTTTTTCATTGGAAGCATATTTACATTGGAAAACAGTTATAATCAAAATATGATTACTGAGTCTCTTGTCAAACCAAAGTAAGTTGGCTGATCTTAGGAAATGTTTTCCATCTAAAATAGCTTAAGTCAGTGTTCCCCACTTAAGGAACAAACTTATCAATTATACCATTAAAGCTCAAAATCTATTACTGACCAACACATTTAGCTTATCGTGTTTTAAATTTGGATATGTTAAAACTTTAAATAGGGTCTATCTTTTGTCCAGTTTGAGTTCTATCCCTTTGGGGCAATTATATGTTTGAATTTTGGTGATGCTTTCATAATTGGTGAATTGAGATTAATTATCCCATTTTTAGAGGTGAGAAAATCAAAACTAAGAGAAATTAAATCACATGATACAGGTCCTATAGCTAGAATAACATAATTATACCTAGTTCCTCTGGTACCAAACTCTAAGCTTCTTTCTGCTCTGTCATCCAGGCAGAAAAGCTGGTATGTTTCTAAGATCTTCAAATCATTTCCTGTGCTTGTTGACTTTGTCTCTTTTATTCTGTAGGAGCTTATAAAACTAAATGTCCAACTTACAAGATCCTTAGAAATATTTAATTCACTTATTCATTCAATCAATAATTTTCTTGTATGGAACACTCTATCAGATATTGTCAACGCCCCACCCATATCACCTTGGAACTCAATGACTAAAGGCTGCTTACTGAAAACACTGGAATCCTCTGATGAAAGATTTTGGGGTTTTTTTTGCTGTTTTTTTTTTTTTTTTTTTTTTTGCCTAAGGAGTATATTCAGTTTATACTCAGGACAAACTAGACCAAAAATAGAAGTACCCTTCCCAAAAGCACACCTTAATAAATGACATTAAAGAGTTAAGCAATATAAATGAATAGAGAGCCTTCATTCTCTAGTTGGAATAACTCTGAGACATGCTTTGCATTGACTCTCATATTGCACCATGGGACTGATCTCCCATTTTCCAGGTTGATAACTTGCCTGTTCTGCTCACTTTGGCTTCTTTCTCTTCCCTGTCTCACTTCCTCACTTACCTACTAGTTTTTCTAGATCACTTCTCAGACGGTAGGCATTCAAATCTTTGCCTCAAGGTCTGTTTCTTGGAGAGAACCTAAACTAAGACAAAAGTCTACTAACTGCTCATTACTGTTGAAAGATCAGGGAATACAACAGTGAAAATTATAAAATTCCCTTCTGTTATAAGTCAGAAAGATTATTTACAACTTGAAAATAGCCAAAGGGGTTAGTGGGTGTCTTTTCAGTGCAATCTTGGGCTTGACTTACCATCGACTGATCTATTTTACAACTCTCTTGGGGCAGATGTTAACTCATAAACTTTTGTCCAGTAGAGATACAAATAAGTTTTGTCTGATGGAATAGATAGTGCCAAAGGTTACATTTTATTTTCCTGTAATACATTAATCAATTCTGTACATAATTCAACAGTTTTATCCTGACATTCCTTTATTAAATCGCCTATTTTCACCCAATGCTTTTAAATAGGTTTTAACATTCATTTGGTTGTCTTATTAATTAAAGAATAGAAAATTAATTTTTGGCAGGTGTCTTTGTACACTTATCTGAGAGTAATGTTTTAGAATCTTTGAAAATCATACCTTAACATAAGGGAGAAAAACAACAGACAACTACATACACACACACACACACACACACACACACACACACACAATAATTCACATCTTCGTGAGTGTTATAAAGAGAAATAAAGCAGGACAGAGTTTAGAGACTGATGGTTTGGGGAGAGATGTTATTTTATAGAGAGTGGCTGGGAAGACACATGAGTGGAGACCTGAAGGAAGGGAGATAGAAGGTCAAACAGGTATCTAAAGGTCAACAATCTGGGGGTTGGAGGGAAGAACAAAACAGCAAATGTAAAATTCTAAAATAAAACTATGGTTGATGAATTCAAGTAACATCAAGAAGACCTTTAAGGTTGAAATGGAGTGAGTTGTGGTGCAGGCATGGAGGAGGTCAGGGATAGTAAAAGATGAGGACAAACAAATGATGCAGGACAGATCATATATGGCCTTCTAGACCTCTTCAAGGATGCTGACTTATACTGCAAGTGAGATAGAAACCACTGTAGGATTTTAGGCAAGAGTGGTATGATCCACTTTCTCTAAAGGATCATTCAGGCTACTATACTTAGGCTAGACTAGAGTGAGGTTTTTAGCAAATGCAGAGACCAATTAGCATGCTACTTTTTTCAGTTTTGGTAAGGTGTTGATGGCTTGGATCAGGATGATAGTGGTAGTGAGAAGGGGTCAGATACTGGATAAATTTTGAGGTAGAACCAACATAATTCTCCCTGATAACTAAATGGGATTTACGAGACTATACAGAAGTCTTTCATTTACTCATTCTTTATATTTTCAAATATTTAGTGCAAGATATACACGGAGTGTACCGTAAAACAGCTTCTGAGATTCACATAGACTTTTGTTACAAGTCTAACTAATTTGAGACTAATACAGTCATGTCACGTCAGAGACATTTTAATACTTAAAACTGTCATTCCCACAAATAGTGATACATGCATCAGCAAAAACAAATCATACCAATAAGGAGTGGGGAACATGTGGCCTTCTGATTTTAAGATTGTTCTTTAAGATTGCCACCAAAGGGGGCAAGAAAAGCTTCATCTTTCTCTGGGGCACTCCTTTTAATGAAAAGGTTTGTTCTGTAAAATGTGGATTCAGTCAAAAGGCTGCTCTTAAGGACCTAGAAGGCCACATGTGGCCTTAAAGCTACAGGTTCCCCACCTGTCCCAGGATTATTTTACATCAGTGGAACAAAAATACACAAAAGTGAATCTCAGAGGATGGATCTATGTGCACGTGAAGCTAGGATTGTAGAATTTTAGCAATTTTGTTAAAGATAACATTTGTTTTAGAAAACAAGAGTCCATCTGTTAAAATAACCTGAATCACTAACTTCTGTAGTACTTTGGTTTGGTATTGATTATGATAATATTCTTCCTAAACCTAAAAAGTCCCTTGCATTTCATGCTAAGAATAGACCTATAAATTTTTTTGTCAACAAATCCTTTTATCTTCAAATAAAGAGATGTTTGTTATATTCTCAATAGTTTACTTCTTAACAAAATTGATCTAAAGCAAGATGTGCAAACCTAAGATAGTGTGAAAGATCCCCAGTGCATGTAGGAAAAAATATTAGATCTTCAGCTAATAGTTATTTTTATCTTTTCTCTTCCAATGTGAAATTTGAGTATCTATTAGTACAGTGTTACATGGATATAATTCTTAAATAAATAAACATTAATGGGAGTGGAGATATTTTTTTCCATAGAGAGAAAAAGTTGAAAAGTTTGAACATACACACTTATTTTTATGTTTATTTTTATTATCTTCGTCCTTCTACTAGAATATAAGCTCCATGAGAGGTATGATTTGTTTTTGTTGTTGTTGTTGTTATTTACTGAGTTATCCCAAACATAAAAAAATTGTACCTAGCCTATAATAGAAACACAAATCAAGTATACGTTTAATTAAAAAGATGGGCTATCATTTATAATCATGTCGTCCTATATTTCTGGAAGTGAAGAAATCTAAGGAAGGAAAATCCCTGACCTGGAAATTGGATTCACGTGTACATTGTGGAGGACACAAAGAGTACCAGAAGAGAAAGATATAAGGTAGTGATTCTCCAAGGTTTGACAGTGGTATTGCTAAGAAAGAGAGTGCATCCAAAATGAATTAGACAGTATAGTGAAATAAAAGGAATTTGGTGGAGTTGAAAACAATAATAATAATAGCCATAATTTATTATTTTAGTTTAGTCAGTAAAAGAAGTATTTTTTATAGATATGGTGTGTGTTTTTAATCCCAGGGGCTAGAAGAATGTTTGAAATATAATAGATGTTCAATGAACATTTAGAAGAAATAAACTTTTTCCTTAATTCAGAACACAACCTTATGAAGAAGGAAGTATTTCTATAACTCTTTTCAGATTGCAACATCTGAGGCTAGAGAGGTTAAGACATTTGTCTCAAATCACATGGAGAAAAGAGTAGAGCCCAGAGTTATATCAAAATCTGAGGTGAGAAATTAAGCTCTTAACCCATATGTCTATCTTCATTTGTAACAGAAAATAAATATGACAAGTATGCAGATATGAGTAATATATCTGCACTATTCTTTAGAAGGACTAATACATTGGTTATGGAGACTGCACAAATCAGTTAGTTATACAGCACCTTCCATATAATTCTCATTTCACTAGTCTGAAAGGTGAGGTGTGCTGTATTAAGTGAGGTACAGAGTGATAGGAAAAATAAGAAAATTATAACTGAGTCCATGATTCAAATGGTGTGGGAAGAGGTAATGGGAATAGATCATATAGAAGGAAGGCCACATATAGGTTAGATGTAGAAGAGAACAGTATTCTTGTCAGTTAATATGAACTGAATCTGAGTGCTACACATTGTGCAACTCCAAAGTTAAATGAAAATAAAGGATTCCGTGCTAAACTTACCTGTAATAAAATAAAAATTTACTCTAGAAAGTCATCAGGGTGCCTTAGTGGGCTCCTTCAGAAAGCAGAGAGGAAGATTAAGTTGATAACAGTACATTTGGGAGGTACCATAAGGAAAGAGAAATCAAAGTGAAACAAGAGAATATTCAAAGCAACACAGTGTTACATGTCACCATGGCAGCCATGACTTTGTGACAAATGGTGGAAAAGACAGAAAAGATCTCCCAGCAGGCTTGTCAGCTAATACATCTTCTCCAGGAGGGTTGCAAAGAAGAACTGCCTCTCAGAAGAGTCCACCAGATAAAGTAAGGAAGAAAAATATATCTGCCCAACTCTGTTTGATCTTTTGTTTCTCAGTGGTCAAAATGCAAGCCCTAAACATTTAGTTTATCATCCTGCCCCTTGCGGCTACTTAAGAAGCCAGAAACTACACTCTGCATTGAGGAGTTTTTATCCAAAACCAAGAGAAAAATGACAACCCAGTGTGGGTAGGGAGAAGCTCAGGCAAAAGCCAATGAATACTGTGACAGACAGAAGTTGCAATACCTCAGGAAATAGAATCTCATAGAGGGGAAGCTAAAAAACAAACAGCAAGTCCAAAAAAAGGGTCAACCAGACAGAAAGTGAGTACAAGTGAATCCATGGAGAAGAGTCAAAGGGAACCAAGTATATGGCATGGTTTCTCAATATGAAGTCTTTAATTTTAATAACAATTATGACAATAATAACTTACCTGAATTCCATGCTTATTTTTTCAGCTTTATAAAATCTTTATCTCTATTAACTCGCTTTATTTTTTCATTAGGTTTTATGAGGTGGGTTCAGTTATTATCCCACTTTTACAGAAAACAAAGACACAGAGGAAATCACTGATTTGCCCAGGTTGCACAGCTAAAGTAGGAAACAAAGCCAGGACTTTAACTGAGGTAGACAGGCTCCAGAATGTGCAAGGTGGGGGGGTGCTGGCTGTTGTCAGCATCATGAAAGGACCTGACAATTCTAATTTCACGTTTCCTATCATGGACACTCTATGTTATTTCCCAGGAACCCCCTTAAAATGGTCAGAAAGAGAGCCTTGGATTGTACTCTGTGTAGCACTGAGATGAGTCTAGGATTTGAAAATATATCTTTTTAGCTCATTTCACATAAATTCAATACAGAGAGTCCCAAACTGACTACAATAATAAAACAGGATGCCAATCTATTCTAATGACCATGAGTTCTCAGGGGAATTTTCACATTGAAGTACATCATGTATTAGTTGAAATCATCTATTAACAAAATGTCCAGTACTGTTAACCATCACAAATACTGAGAATAAAAAGAGAAGGAAAGGAACAATGTTGAGGTAAAAAAAAAAAAACCTCCCCATGACTTAGAAATTATCATCACTCAGGGAAGTTGTAGTCATCAATAACTGGGAGAAAATGTGGAAAGTACAGCTACATTAAGGAAATATTGCGGCATCATGGCATTAGGGCTACCATTTTACTTCCTTCCTTTTCAAAGGTTTCACTAGTTCTAGGTATTTGTCATGAGCAGATAATTGATCTTTTATAATGTAGGCATAGATGGAAATTGTACTACATTTTATGTTGTTGATGATTATATGATAACTTTGTGGAATGCCTTTGTCCAGAATGACAGGCATCTTGATAGAGTCAGAGTGTGCATGTGAAAGTAGGTGCATCTGGGTAGTGCTTAGGATTTCGCTGTCTTTGAGATACTATTCTGAGTCCTGCTAATTTTAATATTTTTTGAATAAATTTATGATAAGATAGGAGTATGCTTTACAGGGACATTGATTTTGATAGCGATTAAATAGAAATTAGCTTTCTCACTTTTGCAGTATTATTAGGAGGCTGCCTGCAGTTTAACTTCATCAAGGGCTGATGTGAATATTTTAACTTCAAAGCATTAATAATCACTTGTAAAAATCTTTATATGTCATTTTTTTTCCTTTTACACTTTGAACAGAAAGAACGTTTTCTCTTTTGAAGAAAATGCTTTAAGAGAAAATGCATGTCTATTTCAAGTTGAAAATAAAACCAATAAAGAAATCCATAGCCACCATGAAACTAAAGTTTGACATAAAGACAAAAAAAAAGCAAGTGGGAGAAATTCAAGGTGCAGCCACATGTGTTTCTCATCTCTCTAATTTGACAGAATGACAGAGACCTATTTGAGGGAAGATAGATTTTAGTCCAAATCTTTAAGATGCCCACAGAGTTTTCACCAGCTATTCACGTTTATTTAAATGCCTTTTAGAATGACTTGCTCATCTGGAGTTGCAAATGAGCAAAGTATTTGAAATATAGCACCTTTTTCTTAAATATCATGTTAAATGACTAGCTGATAATGGAAGGTAAGTTCCAATTACATTTTTGTAAGGAATGTCTGTGGCACTTGTACAGCTGGCACAAAGTATCCCCAACTGATATCACATTTCTTTCTCTGCCAACACCTCTACAAACTTTTCTCTTCCTTCTTTAACTCATCTTCATTGTTCTCTTTCCTTCTCCCACCCTCTACTTTCCCCCATGCGTTTCCTCCTTGCATTTCTCTCCCTTCTTGGGCCAATGGTGCTTACAGCACGTAATCTCTCTGATGACTTTAAAAACTAAGCTATATGACAAATAAAAGCTATTTTCCCTCTAATATATCCCAGTAAATTAAAGAAATAAGTAGTTCCATTACTAAATCAAATAGTAATAGAGTGGGAGTTTTTAATTTATCACTCCATCTCCCAGCTACTGTTTTTGTCCAAAGAAGCCTTTGTGAACCAAATTTTAGTCCCCTAACAAAGCAAAATATCAGTCTCATTGGAGTTTTCTTTATTTTAATCTTGAAGACAACCAGTTGAAACATCTGCTTTATCAATCTTAATATCTATTGGGCATTTACTATGGGTCAAAAAATGTTTATGTATGTAAACACTGTTAATCTTCCTAATAACCTTCTGAAGTAAGTACTGTTATAATCCCTATTTTACAGATAAGGATAACAAAACACAGAAGGTTCAGTAAAATGCCCAGGTCTTTATACCTGGGAGACAGTAGAAGAAGATTCAAACTCACATCGTTTGGCTCAAAAACCTCAGCTGTTGACTGCCACACTATATTGCCTCTTACTCCTATGTTCTTATAGAGAAACCATGCAAAAAAATTAAAATTGAAAACAAATGCTTCGAATGTAGCTGCTGAACAGTTGTGCAGACCTTGTAGTGAGTATCTACTGTTGTGTTGTTTACAGACATGAAGCAAGCTCTTTATATCAAGATTGATGTTTAAATAAACATTTTTGTCACTTTATATTTCCATACGAATATGAAGTAGTGTGATCCCTGCTGTGTTTAAAATAAATTCAGTTTCCTCTCTATAAGTCTTTGTATAAAAAAAAATGATTATTTCTGTCTGGAAGAACTGTATACTATCCAGGTGCTTTTTAAGAAAACATTTGCCATGGAAACATCTGGATAACAGATCAAGCAGACAGTATTTTACACAAGGGAATCTACTTAATTCAGTTGCTCTTTTTAAAAATTGGCCACCCTGTTCGTGCCAACTGTATGCATTTAAAAGCATATGAGCTATAAAAATGTCTCACACTTAAGCAATCAGCTTTTCATTATTCATGAATATTTTACTTTCAGGCTGGATTACGTTCCAAAAAACCAAGACCTTTCCTTTTTTCTCCTATCAGCTCTGCCCTGACACAAAGCATTGCTAGAATTTCTCTTTGCGTTTGCCCTTAAAGGACTAGTGAATGACAGAGAGAACCTGATACACGATAAGGAATGGACTCAAGAAAGAACACTTCTACGTGGGTGTAGTATCTTGGTGTATAAGTGAATAGTAGCACATGAAGAATAAGAAAGTTAGGTCTAACACAATTGGGAGTTGGTATAAGAAATGGCTACAGAAGGACTGCATCTCCCTCTGATTCATAAATGTGGGAGGGACGCAATAAATGTGTATTTTCAAAAGCTTCCAAGATTATTCTGTTGTAGACTCCTAGTAAAAAAGCAATTTTATAAATCACTATTTCCAAAAATTGCCTAATGATAAGAGTGGCCTGAGCTGCTTGTTGAAAATACAGGTTAAAATGTCTTTCTTTTGGAAGTTCTAAATTAAAGAAATTGGGACATGGGGGGTTATTATCTCTTTTGACAAGTGTTAGAAACATTACACTAAATCAGTATTTACTACAGTGCCCTATAAAATGCATTTCAAGGAAATACTTGTCTAGTTAACCATTGAGCACAATGAAGGTTATTAAAAGTCTTGTTGATAGGAAAGAAACCTGTTAACATTGCTGAACCTACATTTTTACTATGAAACACATTTTCTCATTTGACTGTCTCTTAATGTATCTGAGGAATTAATTTTCTCAGATCCCTATTTTGGGAAATCATTCTAGTTCATAATATGTGTTTGTATCATTTCACCTAACTGGAGCTACAACCAGCACATATAGTGTATTACAATCATACAAAATAGAAAAACACATTTCATTTGGGTGGAGGACAGAAATAAGAATTGTAATAAGATTGGCTTTTTTGAGGTTTTGAATCACAAAAATTCCACTGGGATTTTAGTTCCTCACTGTCTGTAGTCTGCATGATCAATGTGCACTGTCCACAGTGTCCCTGCTTATAAAAGCAGAGTAAACTTGACTCTTACTGAAATGGGAACGCCCTTGAAAGAACATTTAACCTCAGTCCCAACTTTGTAGGACTGTTACATAATATCACTGGTATGGAGTCGAAGTCCACCATGGATGCAAACAGGCATCAAGTTGCAACCATGGATATACTAGATGTGAGTCCATCATAAGGACAGGCAGAAGTCAAGTTGTCAATGTGGGTATAGCCGGTGTGCAGAGATTGCTAGTTGCCTCAAAATATTTTTTTCCTCCTCGTCTTTTATGTTGATAGAGTTTTTGAATTTTACCTGGGTGAATGACCATCTCGAACATATTCCACATTTCCTAGACTCCTTTGCAAAAAGTGTTGGCCATGATACCAAGTGTCTGACAATGACTTATAAATGTTAATTGTGTGTGCAAGTTCCAGACAGTATTCCTAAAAGAAGACAAATCATTCTTATTCTTCTTTTTCTTTCTTCATACTAAGTAAAATGCAGATGAATCGTTTGACCAAGGCTGGCCATATTGGAAGATGAAATGAATTTAGGAATGGAGACTATGTAGAATGGACTAAAGAGAGAGAGAGTTGGGTGCCTGACACCATGGAGGGCCACACCAAATGTCTATGGACCACCTACCTTCAGACTTCTTAGAGAGAAATAAGCTTTTATCTTATTTAACACATAATTATTTGTTTTTGTCTGTCACTCTACCAAATTTAATCCAAAAAATTCAATATGTGTGGTTGATATGTAAATTCCAAGCCAATTGTTAAGTTTTTAAAGACTACTTACACTGCTTCCTGCTTTCAATTAACAGCACTAATTAAAACTTGATTTTGCTTCTATAATTCCATCTAAGTTTAAAGGAGCTTTTATGTATTTTTATATGAACTACAACTAAGTTTCAGGAAAGGGCAACATGCCAACCTGAGCAGCCATCTAGGTTCACTGAGAACCCTAAGTTCAGAAAAAATTTATCTGTAGTATGAACATTATTTCGACTTTGACTTTGGATATTTTCTGATTGACAAATAATATTAAGATATTCCTATACTAAGATTTTTTTTGATTCTTAATTTATACATTCAAATATAGTGAAAATAAGACAAAAATATCATATTTAAAAAACCACACAGTCTCAAGAAAAACATCAAGTAGAAGCTATCACTTACAATGTAGTGTGATAAGCCTTAGCATAGATTGCACTAAATATATATTAGTAAATAATAAACTCTAGCCCAGATTAAGTTAAACATGTATTAGTAGGTAAGATTATCAAGGAATACAAAATAATAAATTAATGTGTTTCACATCTCCTAAATACAGTATATAAATTTTCAATCTTGCCTGCAAAAACAGACTTCTAAAACAATTCATTTGTCTTTAATTATTGTTTCTCATATTTTATCCAATATATTGTATACCACACATTAAAGAACCTAACAGTGTTAGTTTTTTATTTTTCATTATTATGGGTACATAATAGTTGTATATCTTTATAGGGTACCTGTATGTTTTGATACAGGCATGCAATGTGAATTAATCAAATCAGGGTAATTGGGGAATCCATTACCTCAGTCACTTAACATTTCTTTGTGTTAGGAATATTTCAGTTTCACTCTTTTAATTATTTTAAAGTATACCATAACTTATTTTTGATTATAGTCATTTTGCTATGTTATCAAATATTGTTTATTCTGTCTAACTACTAACTATACTTTTGCATCCATTAACCATCCCCACTTTATCCCTCCTGCCTAATACCCTTCTCAGCCTCTAATAACTGTCATTCTAGTCTCTGTCTCCATAAGATCAATTATTTTTAATATTTAGCTCCCACGTTTGTGTGAGAACATGTTTGTCTTTCTGTGCTTGACTATTTCACTTAACATTTCCATCCACGTTGTTGCAAATGAAAGGATTTCATTCTTTTCGTGGCCATATAATATTCTATTGTGTACGTGTATCACAATTTCTTTGTCCATTCATCCATTGATGGAAACTAAGGTTGATTCCATACTTTGGCTACTGTAATAGTGCTGCAATAAACATGGGAGGGCAGATATCTTCTTGATATACTGAATTTCCATCCTTTGGATATGTACCCAGCAATGGGGTTACTGGATCATACGGGTAGTTCCATTTTTAGTTTTTTGAGAAACCTCCCTACTGCTCTCCACAGCGGTTGCACTAATTTACATTTCCACCAAGAGGGTACAACATTTCTCCTTTCTCCACATCCTCATCAGCATTTGTTATTATCTGTCTATTTGATAAAAGCCATTTTAACTGGAGTGAGATATCTCATTGTAGTTTTGATTTGAATTTCTCTGATGACTAATGATGGTGAGCATTTTTTAATATATTCATGGGCCATTTGTATGTCTTCTTCTGAGAAATGTCTATTCAGATCCTTTGCCCATTTTTAATTGCATTATTTTATTTTTTTCTTATGGAGTTGTTGTAGCTCTTTATATATTCTAGTTATGTATCCCTTGTCAGATGGGCAGTTTGCAAATGTTTTGTCCCATTTTGTGAGTTGCCTCTTCACTTTGGTGATTGTTTCCTTTACTGTGCAAAAGCTTTTTAGCTTGATGTGATCCCATTTGTCCCATTTTGCTTTGGTTGCCTGTGCTTTGATGGTATTACTGAAGAAGTCCTTGCTCAGACCAGTGTCCTAAATGTTTCCCCAGTGTTTTCAGTTTGCTAGTATTTTGTTGAGGATTTTTGCATCTACGTTTATCAGAGATATTGGCCTTTGGTTTTCTTTTTCTTGTGTGTCTTTGTCTAGTTTAGGTATGAGGGTGATATGGGCCTCTTAGAACAAGTTTGGGAGTATCTCCTCCTCCTCAATTTTTTTGAATAGCTTAAGTAGGATTGGTGTTAGTTCTTCTTTAAATGCTTTGTAGAAGTTAGCAGTGAAGCCATTCGGTCTTGAATTTTACTTTGATAGGAGACTTTTTATTACTGCTTCTATCTCAATACTTATTATTGGTTTAATTCAAGTTTTGGATTTCTTCCTGGTTCAATCTTGGTAGGTTGTATGGGTCTAGGAATTCATCCATCTCTTGTACTTTTTTTAAGTTATTGGTATATAGTTGCTCATACTAGTTGCCAACAATCCTTTGGTTTCCAGCAGTATCAGTTGTAATGTCTTCTTTTTCATCTCTGATTTTATTTGTTTGGGTGTTCATTTTTTTTTTCTTAGTCTGGCTAAAGGTGTGTCAATGTTGTTCAGCTTTTCAAAAAACCAACTTTTTGTTTCATTTATCTTTTGTATTTTTTGGTTTCAGTTTCATCTATCTCTGCTCTGATCTTCATTATTTCTTTTCTTCTAATTTTGGGTTTGGTTTGTTCTTGTTTTTCTAGTTCTTTAATATGCATTTTTAAGTTGTTTATTGACGCTTTTCAACTTTTAGATAGGCACTTATTGCTATAAACTTTCCTATTTTTACTGATTTTGCTATATCACATAGGTTTTGATATGTTGTGTTTTTATTTTCATTTGTTTGGAGACCTTTTTAATTTCCTTCTTAATGTTTTCATTGACTCATTGGTCATTCAGGAATATACTGTATAATTTCTAGGTGTTTGTATATTTTCCAGTGTTCCCCTTGTATTTGATTTCTAGTTTTATTCCATTGTGGTCAGAGAAAATACATGGTATGATTTCAATTTTTTTTTAAATTTTTTGAGACTTATTTTGTGGTCAAATAAATGATCTGTCCTTGAAAATGATCCATGAGCTGAGAAAAAGAATATGAATTCTGCAGCTGTTGATGAAACGTTTTGTAAATATATATTAGATTAATTTGGTCTATATTGCAGATTAAGTCTAATATTTCATGTTGATTTTCTGTCTGGGTGATCTGTCCAATGCTGAAATTAGAGTGTTGAAGTCTCCAACACTAACTGTATCAGGGTCTATCTTTCTCTTTTGCTCTGATAATATTTGCTTTATTGGGTGCTCCAATGTTGGATACATATATATTTAGAATTGTTATCTCCTCCTGAGAAATTGACCCCTTTATCATTACATAATGACCTTCTTTCTGAGTTATGTATTACAATCTTAATAGTCTAGGCTTGTGTGGACCCGTCCTTCTTGAGAAGGCTTCCAGACACTCAAAAGGAATTGAGTGCTGTGGTCTAACTCTTTGGTCACTGTAGCCATATCAGCACCATTGGTGCCTTAAGCCCAGTAATGTTGTGACTCTTGCAAACTCCTGGTGGTACCACCTTGGAAGACTTGGGTAAAATATGGAATAATTCCCTGGATTATCGGGCAAAGTCTCTCACTCTCTATGCTGGGCTGCAGAAGTGGGGGAGTAGTGACATGGGCACTCACTTGTGGCCACCAGAGCCAGGTCACACCTGAATCCAGCCCAGTCTTACCTAAAGCCATGGTGACTGTTGCATGACTATCTCTCATTGTCCTGGCCACCAGCATCAAGTCACACCTGAAGAAAGGCCCATCTTACTCAAAGCCATGGTGACTGTTGCATGGCTATCTCTCATTGTCCTGGCCACCAGCATCAAGTCATACCTGAAGAAAGGCCCATCTTACCCAAAGCCATGGTGACTCTTGCATGGTTACCTCTGACGTTCATTCAAAGCCTAATGGCTTTTTAGTCAGCAGGTGGTAAATCCAGCCAGGACTAGGTCCTTGCCTTCAGGGAAGCATGTTTTCTTCTGGATCAGGGTGGGTTGAGAAATGCCATCCAGGAACTAAGGCCTGGACTCAGGGGCCTCAGGAGTCTGCTTGGTACTTTGTTTTACTGTGGCCAAATTGGTACAGAAGTTACAAAACAAAGTCTTCCGGGCTCTTCCCTTTCTTTTCCTCAAGTGGAAGGCTCTCCCTGAGTTGTGCTGCCTGTAGTTGGGGAAGGGGTGACACAGGCTCTTGCGTGGCAGCAGCTGCTAATGTCTCACTGGGGCATGTACACCCCAAGTCCACTGACTCTGAGCCAGCATAGCTGCAAGAATTGCCCAAGGACTGCAGCCTTTGTGGCCCAACTGCCTTATGAATTTAGCCCTGGCCCCAAGCTCCTCTTTATCTGGTGGTGGTGGAGCTAGCAGAAACTTGGGCTTCGGGAAGAGGATTTCCCTCTTGCTAGGCTGATCAAAATGCTCCCTTGATGGACATCAGCAGAATTCTGACCTCTACAGTATTCTCTGTGCCAGGGAAGCCCTCAGTTCAATGCAAAGTCCCACAATCACTTTACTCTCCCTCCTCTGGGCACACAGATTCTGTCTCCACTAGGCATGAGGGCATGGCACTGCCAGGGGCTGGGGGAGGGGTGGATTATCTTTTCTGCCCTCTTCAATGCCTCTTTCCTTGATATACTGTTAAAACCAGGTAGTATGATCACTCACCTGATTTTTGGCTGTTCTAAAGTTGTTTGCTTGGATGGATAGTTGTTGAATTAGTTGTTCATGCAGAAAGATGATCCCTTGAGGTTTCCATTCGGTTATCTTACTCTGCCCCCATCCCCTAGTTAAGAATCTAACAATTTTCTATAGTCTAATGGAAATATACTGAAAATTCTTGGATATCACACTGTTTTGATTTAATGCTCATACAAATTTATTAAAGACAATATGTATATATTTAAGTATTTATACTATATATAAATAAATACAACTTATTTAAGACCATAGGTTTTTAAATATCTATATGATATACAAACTCTGCACGTTAGCTTTTAAGAACCACTCATTGTCCAAGCCCCTCTTCTTCTGGAAGTGCTTCCTTTTCTGCTCCAGTCATATGATTCTGTGCCAAATTCTTCTATGACTATACTTTAAAGGAGACTTAGGGTAAATCAATCAGATACCTTTCCTGAAATTTTAAAATTTGGGACCAAAAAAAGTATGAGTCATTTTTCCCCTTGTTCACTAACGTAGTGAGCTGTATAATTTGGAGATTATCGAAATTTATATTTCTCTCTAAGTAAAGAGGGGCAGTTTGCAATGAGAGGAAATAATGCTAAGAAGATCACAACAAGTAGAGTCAAGAGGAAAAAAGAGAGAGAGTTCTATAGCATTCAACTTTTCCTCGGGCCTCAAATGCATCACTGTTTTTCCTATGGCCTGACCATCAAAGCCTCCCTAGAATCAGCGGACTAATTAATATCTCCTTGTGTTGAAGCTCCCTTGAATTGGAATTGAATCATTCCAATTAGGTTATGTCATGGTCTAATAACACACACCCCAGAATTATAATAGCTTAAAAAAGAAACAAAGGTTTGTTTCTTTCTCATATTACATGACAATTAGGGATTGGCAGGAAGAGCCCTGTTTATTATAATTATAATATTATTATAGCCATTCGGGAGCTTAAATAAATGGTACAGTCAGTTGTCATGTCAGAAGACAGTGAACTGTAAAGGATCTCACAGTAGCAAGAAAATGCTTTAAATCCAAGTTAGAAAGTGGCACACATCATTTTTATTTCCAACTCCAATTCCCTGTCCAGAACTGGTAATGTGACCCCAATCAACCATAAGAGGACCAGGATTTTAGTCTGGCCACAGTCACATAAAAAGGAGAAGAATAAGAAGTAAAACATTGGCAACTGGAGTCCTAACTGATACAGCAGTGCAAGTTTTACTTTGTCAAGGCAAACCAATGAAAGACAAAAGTGTTCAGAATAGAATCTGCTGCAGTGGTTTTGTGTGGTTGAGGGTTTAGTTGCAATTCTAAATTTCATTATTGTGGAGCTGGAACTTTGGATTTCTTGTAGGTCATGATAGTCACCTAGAATTATAAAAAAGTGTAACAGAGTTGGAATTGCCATGTTCTTGGAGGTGCTGAAGTAGCAACATAAGATGCAGTAAAGAGAATCCTCAGATTGGAGCTTTTGGGGAAATGCAGAATCTTTCTAGGTGTTGATAATATTTTCTTTGCCTGGGTCTAATTAAAGCATGGGAAGTAAAAAGCCAAGTGAAATCCTGAGAGATCAGTAGGTAACTGGTATAATGGCTTTCCAATGTCCTCAAAAACAAGGCCCCTTTTGCCTTCCTGCCTAATCATCTTTTAGAGTGTGGGTCTCACACCTCTCTGCAGATGACAGGCAGGCCAAAAAGGCTTTGTTAGCTGAGTTTTTCTCTTGAAAAATCTTCCATGAAAGTTCATATAACACTTATGTTTCATTGGCCAAAACTTTGCCACAAGGGAACATGAAAAACAGGAGTTTAACTTTCCAGCCTATATAAATCCAAACCACTTTATCGTCCATAAACTTCTATATGTAAATGCTGGAAATTTACATTTTCATTGCTAACAAGTAAGACAAGAAAATTTTGTTTAAAAACATAATTTATTTGTGTGGGAAGAAAGGTAGGAACCTCCTCAGAGAAAATAGATATATAGTAGTGCATTAACCTTTTAGATGCTCCAATGAAATATCTTCTGTATCTGATAATTTATGGATTTTACTAAACTGATTCTATTATTGGGGCACAGAGGCATTAAAAAACAAGCAAAAATGGAGATGGAAAATAAAAGAGGATGATTTCTTGACTTAGTAAATTGCATAATTTTGAATAAAACTGAATTGATACATTTTATTGGTTTCTGAACAATATTAAAGAAATATTAATAAAAGGCCTTTAGTAGTTAAATGACCCGTGGATGACTGTGTTATTTCATCATGTTTCTTCCTTCTTTCCCTGGCCTTGCTCTGGCTCTCTACAGGTGATAGACACCACCCTGCTCCATTACCTTTGGGCTTGCTCATGTGAGAAGTGACCATGTGCCAGTTCCATTCAGAGCCAATGATAGTTATCACATGTTTCTGCTGGTGACTCTTGTGTTCCTACTTCCAAAACAACAACAACATGCCTAAATAGCGGCTGTTTCTTTAGCCTGGGTCCCAGAGGGAAAGATATTTGGACTAGAACTAAACCAAGCTTAGTTGTGTCTAGCCAAGCCCAGCAGAGCTACATTTGATATGCAGTCCCATATTTATTCTTGTAAGCCACTAAGATTTGGGGGTACACATATGTAGCTGATTAAGCGATTTCACATTTCATAAGTCCCGTTGGATTCACAGAAACAGTTGATAGAATTGGAAAAGAGACCACAAAACATTCATGCAGTGATTTTCTGGTATGCAACTGACCTCTTGAAAGGAGCAATATCATCCCTATTAAACTAACTTGGTTAACTGGAGACAAGAACAATCTATGGAGAATCATGGGCCTTATACCCTAAAGCCAAGAGAGTTCAGGCTTCTACTCTTCCCACTGTACCTTAAAAGAAAGAACTATAACAGAAGGTGCAGACAAAATGGAGAGTCACAATAGAGGTGACAAGAATTTAGACACAAAGCCTTAGGGAGTTACAGGGAGTACACATTTGCCTTTACTCAACTAGGGTATTTTTTTGCATATATTGATAAAGGCACATCAGAAGTGGCAATTTTTTAGGATCTTGGCCATATTCTTCTGCAGGTACAAACAAAACAACTTTTTAAGCTGATGTTAGTGTTGTAATTACTACCAAATAAATTATGAGAATTACCTCAATATTCAAACTTTAAACATGGTTAGTGCTCTGTGACATACCTGGCTGGTCTCCTACCTGTAAGACACATGCTATGTATGCCTCATGAGGAGAAGACTTGCATTTAATTGTTTCACCATCAATGGTGAAGTACTCATCACAGTGCCTGGCTCCTCAAAAGTGATCAATAAGTAATTGTTGAATGGATAAGAGTTAAAGGAATCTTTGCAAGTTATAATCTCTACATTCTAGTTTTCTCTTTATAAAGTGGAAATAATAATGATTGCCCAGGATTGTTGAGAGGATTTAGTGAGGTGTAAAATTTTAATATAGTGTTGGGCACATGGAAAATACTCAATACAATGCTGTGGTATTTAAATATTTTTTCATCAGTACTATAATATTAATGGTGTTTTGGCTAAGTCTATAGTATGCCTCTATTCATCTACAGATTTAGAAGAAAAACTGAGTCTTTGAAATTTCCTCTTTTATTCAACATAATTCTTACTCTGTGCTACAATAGACCCAATAGACTTAGGCGATGTAGATCATTCAGTTGACGTGTAGGATTAACTACAACAAATAGTACACTAAATTTAAATGCAGATTCATCATATGAGCAAAAATTATAATTTATTAAAGAAAATTATAATTTTATGTACATTATTTCACCTTTTGTTTATTGTAAACAATCATTACTGTTCTGAAATTCCACAGACACAGCTTAAAAGACTTCCTTAATGTTTTTGCCTTACCTAAAACCAAAACACTCTGATTAGAAGTCATCATTTACTAAAAAGCTTAAACTTAAATAATTTGACTCAAGGGCCCCTGTCATCCCTTTTGCCAGGCAGCTCATTCATCTAAGAACATTTCTGTTGATTATAAATATCAGGCAATGGAGAAGAGGTGACAGAGATTCTGTACTTATTTTTCTGTGAACATAGAAACAAGTGTGTTAACTTTTCATGGCTTGCCAAATTAAATAAACTAATGCTGTTTATTTCATTTGAGTTTAATTATAAAGAAAGACATATTGCTATATTCAACAAATGTAAAACGTCATTGATTTTTTTAAAAAATCAGCATTGTTTTATGTACCACTAAGAAACTTAAAATTATCCCTAATTAAACTGTAACTGCCATCAATTGAGACATATCATGATTAATATTAAAAAGTGAAAAAAATTTGGAATTCAGAATAGAATATTATATTTCACCAATCTGGAAAACACAATTTAGCCTGAATACAATAAAAATATATCCATTGCTATAAAGGTTATTGAGTGGAGGATATAGATTTAGAGATCAGACAAAGTTGATTTTAAATTCTTAACCTGGTTTCCTGTTAGTAGTATGACCTTCCTTATGTCTCTTAACTTTTTAGTGAGATTTAAATTTCCTTTTCTATAAAATGGAAATAATCTTAACCTACAGTCTATGTCTATGATTGTCTGAAAATTTAATTAAATAGAATATATAAAAGCATTGAGCACAATTTATGGCACATGGAAAAATGCAAAAACCATCCATTCCTTTCTATCACATGAAAGCCACAGGTGAGGTCAGAGTGACAGAAATATTCAGTGATGAAATAAGAATATAGACCAGTACTGGGTCCTACTTGTTCTTGGGCTAATGTACTATCAATATATTTGTCATTATCTCCTAATAATTATGTGATGTTTCCTGTACTATGAACATATTATCCATTCATTTTCCTTAACTTTACTATTTTGTGTATTTTATGGTTTTTATATCAGAATATCTTGGGGGTACAAACATTTTGGTTACACAAATTGCTTTTGTACCGATCGAGTCAAAGTAGTAAATGTGCCCATCCCCCAGGTAGTATGCATTGTACCTGTTAGGTGCAAATTTACCCATCCCCTCCTCTCCACCTACCTGCTTCATTTCTAATGAATGTTATTTCCATATGTGTATATTAAGTGTAGATTGATTAGTTCTAATTTAATGGTGAATACATATGGTATTTGTTTTTCCACTCTTGTGGATACTTCACTTAAAAGAACAGTCTCCAGTTCCATCCAGGTTAATACAAGAGGTATTCGTTCACCATTTTTTATGGCTGAGTAGTACTCCATGGTATACATATACCATATTTTATTAATCCATTAATGTATTGATAGACACTTGTGTTGTTTCCACATCTTTGCAATTGTCAATTGTGCTGCTATCAACATTTGAGTGCATATGTCTTTTTTATAGAATGTTTTCTTTTTCCCCTTTGGATAAATACCCAGTAGTGGGATTCCTGGATCAAAGGGTTTGTGTATTTTTTTTTTTTTGATTTGTACCATACAGCTTTGTTTGCTTCACAGGTTATCTCTGTTTTATTTTCCAAGAACTTAATAATATTTATACAGCATCTGTTCAAATTTGCTTTCTTGCCCAGTGACAATCTGTATTTTACCTGTGCTATTATGAATTTCCTCCAAAGCAACTGTAAGGTTAAATTCTCTAGGAGTTGTCATTTCTGATACATATGTTTTAGGTAGCCTGCAACTTTACCATCTTCAGTGATAAGAAGTTCAAAAATCTGTTAATTCTCATAGAATTGTATCATTTTATTGATCCCTCAATGCCACAAATAATTATTGGCTACCAAATCCCTTCATTCAATTATTAATAACAAGAAAATTGTAATCCAAAAAGATTATGTGATTCATCAAACATCACATGGATAGGTGGATTATCTCTCATGTCTTTAAGTCTATATAAAATCAATGTCAAAATATGAAAAAAATAGAGAAAACTAATCATAACATCAGTGGCTAAGAATTGTTGTAAATATCCAAAAATGTCCAGGACCTTGGAAAAGAAGTAATGCATACTGAAACATTTTTACATTGGGTTTTTAAAAGGTGGGTGGCTTAGAAAATACAAAGTTTTTAACTTTTAAAAGAGATAGTGTGCAGAAAAGATGTATTGAAAAACATGAAATCTGGGTCCTTTTCACAGTGCAATTTTAATCTGTTTCTAGACAGCAACAGCTCTTTATTCCTCCAATTTCTGCCAGCAGAATCCACTAGACAGAACATGCACACTTCTTTTTGGGTTCTCTTTTACCAATTCTAGAAGAATTCTCTCTGATTCTATTAACAAACCAATTAATAATGTGGATTAGTGGGAAGTTCAGAATTCCAGATTCATTAAGACACTCTTAAATTAAAAGTTTTTACCACACTTCAAGGTACACTATAAGGTTATAGTAACTAAGACAGCATGGCACTGACACAAGAACAGAGGCATAGACCAATGGAACAGAACGGAGAATCCAGATATAAAACCATCCTCATATAGCCATCTAATCTTTGACAAAGCAGGCAAAAATATACATTGGGGAAAAGAATCCTTATTCAATAAATGGTGCTGGAAAAACTGGATAGCCACATGTAGAAGACTGAAACAGGATCTGCACCTCTTACCTCTGCAAAATTAGATATATTTGACATATATTTCATGAAAAAATGTATTTCTCCAACAGAAGAAGAAAATGAAGAAGATAAACAGAAGAAATAATCTCCAATTATTAAAAGCTATATTATAGGAGAAATACAAGTGATGAAAGAGAATAAGTTTCCACATGCTTAAAAATATCCTTTTGACACAGAGGATATGAGAGTGATATCTAAAGGATTGAAGGCAATTTTTTTGATCATGTTGGTAAATGGTACTTCAGGGATTCAATGGGATGTATTAAGTGATTTCTTATGATTTACACTAGTGCCATAATTCCACAAATCCAATTTAATCAAAGACCTTAAAGAATCTGTTTATAACTGCTTTGGTGTAATAAATACCATATTTGGGACCCAAATTTTAATAAACTTTCTTGCATTTTCTAACTTAAAACTAAAGCATGTGATTTAGTCTAATTAAATATTAATAATATGCATAATCACTAGTACATATTTGACATTTTAAATAATAGTCCTCATCATTGCACCTCATAATTATATAATCTACTTTTTTTTGAAATAATTAGCATATATAATATCAAAAGAAAACCCAACATTTTTGGTGTTATGAAAAAAATGTTCAAGAAATTTTTCTCTTTTAATCTTCTTATATTTCACTATCCTCATGAATAATATTATGGAGGCATTCATTTGTTTCATGGAAGATGGAATTGTGCAATGTGAATCCACAGGAAAATAGAGAGTCGAATTCTTATGTTGGTATCAAGAGTAAAATTTCTTCAGTCCATTATCAACACAATAATTTTGAAAATCAGACTATGTTGAGAAAGAAAGGATATTATAAATTATTTTAACTACCTTTAACATGTTGACATTTAATCTTGTCACCATATAATAGATTTTACTATCTATAAATTAAATATAAAGGAAATTCAAGATATTATAAAAAGAAAGATTGGTGAGAAAAGCACATTTCTTCAAGTTTGGAGCATTGTGAAAATGAGAAATAGAACAGTGATATGGGAAGCAAACAATTAGAACTCTGTACTTAACACTCCTAATCGTGTTAGATTGGTGGGAAACCTAGAGCAAAAAGCTTTGCACTTGAAAGCCATGGAGAAAACTACCACCTATGGTGGTGCAGACCAAACCTCAGGAATGACCTCCCAGCGCAGCCAAGGGAGGTGTTTAGATAGATGATTACGAAGCTTCACTCCTGGATCTCCATGGTCTCCATGTAGCACAAATGTGCCACGTTTCATTAAGACAAAGCAGAGGTCCCGCAATAGCCAGTGGATCAGGACATAAAGGCAACAGCACAGGAACTTTGAGCCAGAGACAAACAGTGGAGACCACAGATGCCAGTGATCTAGCATGATGCCTGGAAAGGCCAAACAGAACCAGTTATACCTCAATGATGATCAATTAGACTAGAGTGTTTGGTGACAGGGAGCAACAAAGATCAAGAAGTTATGACATGGGTCTTGTATTAGTCTCCTATTGCTACTGTAACAAATTACCAACATTTAATGACTTAAAACAATATAAATTTATTATCTTATAGATCTGGAAGTCAGATTTCCAAAGTGGGTCTCACTAAGCTAAAATCAAGTTATCAGCAGGGCTGCATTGCTCTGGAGGCTTTAGATGAGGATGGAGTTTCTTGTCTATTCCAGCTTTTGGAGACTGACTCCTGGTCTCCATCCATTTTCAAAGTCAGCTACAGTGTGTGGAACGTTTTTCACCCTGCATCACCCTGACGCTGACTCTCTTGGTTTTTTCTGTAACTTATAAGTACACTTGTAATTATATCGGGCCCACCCAAGTAATCTTGGATAACATTTCTGATTCAAATTCAGTTGATTGGCAAGCTTGAAGCTGTCTGCAACCTTAATTCCCCCTTGCATTGTAACCTAACATTTTCAAAGGTTCTGGGAATTAGGATGTGGCCATCTTCAGGGACTCATTATTTTGTGTACTACAGTGCTGATGCATTTTTTTTTTTCTCCTTAAACCAACCTGCATACCTGGACACCATCTTGGAACAAAACAGGAGAGAGAGGAGGAGGAGATAATCTAAAAGACAGACATTCTCAAAAAGAGAATGCTGAAAAGACTCTTTAAAGCTTAGGAGGGAGAAATTCCATTGATGGTCTTTATAGAATTTATCTCCCCTCTGCTCCTCACTGCAGCCACCTCCATTTTCTAATGACTTTCCAACGGAATAGAGGCTCTTGAAGAAGTTTAGATCAATTACTAAAACAAAGAAGCTCATTTTCTTTGCACATCTAAGAAATATGTGAGTTAAACTTTTAAATCTGAAACATGATTGCTAATCATAATAATGACCCCTAATAATAAACTTTAGAAACATAGATTTACTTGACACGACACAGACCCTGAGAAGAAATTCAGGCATTGTTATTTGAGAGATAGGACTCATACAGTCTTGTCCATAAAATTAAATAACGAGGAAATCTAGAGGAGTCTGGAGTTTGGACAAGAACCCTGAGTTCCTGGCCTCTCTATCTCAGTGTTACTATCCTGAGCAAAGGATTTAAATAAATTAATGTTCTAAGAACTTACTATGTTTTAATAATGTTCTTCTTAAATTTTCAGGAAAGTTGTCACTGTATTTGCCAGAATTACAAAGTATGATGAAAACATTGGTCATTATAATTTAATACATAACACTACCCTGGCTCTCTATAGATACTTGCTAAAACATGTGTATGAAACTATTATGCAGAGGAAAGCAATTTAAGAGCTAAGTACATGATGAAACAATGTCAGAATAAAAGAAGTACATTTAAGGAAAAAAGATCTTAGAAATGTTGGCAGTTTTATGAAGGTATTGTGGGTGGAAAGTGAAAGAGACTTTGGAAAATAAACTAGAACTAGAGAGAAAATTTCAAAGCACTAAATCGAAAGGGTGGCACTGGACTGTGAAATAAGGAGAAAAATTTCCAACAGCACCTGAAAGAGTCAAAGTGATAGTAATGGGGGCTTGTCATGACCCAGGTGAGTTCCTAAGTACATTAAGTCAACGGAAAAGTAGCTGCAGACTATCCGTGATGCTGGCACAGCAGAAAAGGTAGACTGCCTTTCCCTTTAATTGGCAAATGAACGACAGGAGAAAAAAAGTGTCATCCATTTTTAATCGCTTTCCTCACTGCATGAGAACTTTTACTCAAGTGACAGTACATCGAGGGATATAAAACAGGACCTGAGCTTCTTTAAGACCACCAAAGCAAAGAGCCAGGGTGAAAGATACTGAAAATTATGTTAGAATTAGTGATTCCTCAAGCAAAATAAAACCATTCTGAATTATTATTAATAATTCATAATTATTCATTAATAATTAAATAAATTAAATTAATTAATGACAAAAGAAGAAAAGTATATTCTAGTACCTATGAAACAAAAAAAAAAATAAAAAATAAATAAATGAGTGTATTTTCCTAACAGGGTCCCATCAGTTAGGAATACTCTACAATGACTCAGAAAATACTTTGGTCAGAGATTTTACTTTTCCTTAGCATTTAATTAACCTGGGCATACTGTGGAAGTCAACTGATTTGCCCAAGACTTCCATGGAAGCCATTGCAGAAAGCACCATTCAGTCTTAATTTAATTGCCTTCTAGCACATACGGTCTGTGAGTGCTCCAGGATTCTCCCTAGGATGGATCTTTATACAGGACCATGCTATACATACAAGTTTAGGCTTAGCGGTTTTATTCATGTATCATATGTTGTTCTAATGGTTGATTTTTCTGTTTTACCAACAATTCTAATTGAAAAGATAGCACATCTGTATGTACAATGTGGAGGTGAGAGGAAACTTCCCCTTTTCCCTGGAAGATTCACTGAAAATCAACTCACAATAAGGCAGATTAATAAGAGGAAGAGATTGCTTTGCCGTGAACACAGAGAGAATCACAGAGTGATTACACAATATCCCAATGGGGTCCAGAAATTTATATATCCTTATTTTAGAGGGGAAAGGGAGATGAGGAATATGAGTAATTCTATTTAGGGGCAATAAATGGTTACTAGGGAGGATGAATAGATACTTGGGAGCATGAATGAATAGAAAGGAACAAATTGACTTATAAATTATTATCTCTGTAAATTAAATTAACCTGAGAGATAGATGTTATCTTTAAAATGGGTTGAACCAGATCTGGTTGCATTCTTTTTTTTTATTTCAGAATATTATGGGGGTACAAATGTTTTGGTTACATGGATTGATTTTATACTGCTTGAGTCAAAGCTATAAGTGTGTCCATCATCCAGATAGTGTACATTGTATGTGTCAGGTATGATTTCACCCATCCCTTTCTCCCCCCTCCCATCTGCTTGATTTCTGTTATCTGTGCACATGAGTGTGAATTACTCACTATTAAACTGGTTGCATTTTTGACCATCTATCCTGAAATATATTGAAATAACAGGGAAGAGAAAGAAAGGCAATTGTTCTTTTTGATGGGTCCATCTGGTTTTATACAGATAGAGGGAAAAACCTTCTAATGTCTGTTGATCTGTAAGGGCCTTTAATTGAAAATGCTCTTTATACCAAGGAGTCATTGAGGTGAAATTCCATGAGCTCCTTTATTCCTCCTGTCTGGAACTTTCCTAGAGATTTCACACATTAAAAGCTGAGTTGGTGGCTTCAGAGAGAGAGATTTAGTTAGTAGTCAAGTATTAATAACTAGAGATCTGAAAAAGGAGACATGAACATAGAATGAGCGTGAATAAATAGAAAATAACGGATGTAAGTACATTCCCCCGCACCCCATTAAGTCAGTCTCCCATTCCTGGGAATAGGTCAGACCAATAGAATGGTTTTGCTTCATTAATCTGATGGAGAATATTTATTTTGTCTTTTAAGAGATATAGAACAGTCTCTATTTGCCCTGAGTGGTTTACATAGAAACAACAGTTTTCACCAAAAAATCACTCACGCTCCTTTCTGTTAGGTTGTCAGAGTATCTAGGACATGGTGGTTTTGAGTCTAGGCTGTCAACTTCTAACTGAAGTGCTCCAAATGCTTGCATACTGATATTCAACTCTTGTTCTATTACCACAGAGAGATTTAAAACTATCTTTCCAATCTCTTAAGTTTCAAATGCTGGGAAAAGAGTCCTGAGCCTTGAAAAGAACTTAGAATTGTGACATACAAGTGGGTTTTCTGTAACATCATGTCTAGTACATTTGTATGGTACTGCTTTATGAATGAAACAATCCAAGTTTGTAATTTGACTGGGATTTAAAGTGGAATACCTGGTAACAGAGGGTGTCAGATAACCAAGTCTACAGCATCTTGATCATCTAGGTGGGAACTACTTGTATACTTTATCATCACAGAAGATAAAAAGATGAGTGTTATTTAAAGATAGAGTCAGGTTGGAACCTGTGACCCCCTAGTCTGGAGTTTGCTATGCCTATCCTTCATTGGCACTTTCAAATCTCCGATTTCTATGTGTTCTTGTCAGTCTATGGAAACAGAAAAGACTGTGAAATATCTGATATAAAAGAACTCTGGTCCATTTCTGGCAGTTATAGAGCTTTGTTTTGTCACTTAACTAAGTTAGTCCAGACTTTTGGTTCTATCTATATGAAATTTTTAGTGCCTGGCAACTTAACAAAGGGAGCAAGTGAGCTACTCCAAGTTGCGTAGGTCTGACTTTGTAAACCATTCATAACATCTGGTGATTTGACAAGCATTGATATCATCAGAATTAGCATCAGCACCATCTATGATCTTTGTAAGAGTACAAGAATGTCATCTGCTGAATCAAACCATAAGGTGTGATTGCAATATTGCCCTAATATGTCACCCAGAAAAGTTCTAGTATCTTCTCGGTTTTAATCCAGAGGGAATATTTTTTTCTTTCTAGTGACTTTACTTAAGAAACAGACAGTTCTTGAGCTTCCACAGAAGTTTTTCTGGGTTCATTTGACTCACTAACAGAAGAAGCAGTATGATGTTTTTTTCTCTGACTGTGGATCTTGTCATACATCCATCTTCTGGACTGGTTCCACCAGGCACTTATATTGACAGAAACAAAAATTAGTTCAGGTTCCTTTGCATTATCTAAATGTCAGTATAGCCAGAAAAGAGATGAACAAACTGTGCCTGATGTGCTGGAGAAGCAGTAAGAGTTAGTAAGAGGAAGGTATAGTTTAGAGGAAGAGTCATGGTGGAAGATTAAAAGGGAGAATTCGATCAGCTTCCAGTGTGTAATCTTTGAAGGGGGAAGCTTAAAAGAAGTGTTTAAAAAGGACGCTTTATGGGGGTTGGGTAAAAAGGAAAAACAAAAAACAGAAAAAAAGAAGTTTTCAGATGAAACATGGGGTTTCTTGATCTGCAGTCTTGGGAAAAACTGTCTACTTCACAAAGATGTCTGCTCCAGGGGCCTGAGAACTGGCCCTGAAAATCCTTACTTTCAGGTCACCTGTAGGATGATCCTCCAATTGTCTTGGTGTAGTTTGTTGTGGATCATATGAATCCAGGAGGATTTTTATTTTTTATTTTGATGGTGGTGTAGGTAGTTAACAATCCTTCATAAGGGCCTTCCCAACAAGGTGACAGCGCATACATTCTTTTAAAAACTTGTTGTACACATGATCTCTTGGTCAAAAAGGATGGCAAGTCTTGTCAGTTGGCAGAGTCCATACTTCTTTTGCCTGTTAGTGACATACTCCAAGCATATTAGGGTCCGTATGCAGCTAGTCATGGTATTGAATTTTTCACATAAATCCCCATAGTGTTCATTCATCCCAGGAATAGAAAGTTGAGAGGTGTCAATAGTCATGGGGTGACTGAAGACTATTTTTCAGAAAGAGTTAGTTCATGTCTTTTATTTGGAGTATTCTGGATTTTTATAAGGACCAAACATAATGCTTCTGGCCATTTAAGTCCAGTGTCTTGACAGACTTTTCTCAAAGTCATTTTTATATCTATACTTTTACAGTCCACTTGTCCTGAGGATTGGAGATGATACGGAGTATGAAATTTTAATAAGTACCCCAGAGCCTTTACAAGTAAAGTAAGTGGTTTATTTCTGCTATCAAATAAGTCCTTTGATCTGATTCAATTCATAAAGGAATAACAAAACAAGGAATAATCTCAGTTACTAATTTCTTTACTACTGTTGTAGAGTCAGCATGCCTAGTTGGAGTGCTGAAGGGGGCAGTCTAGGACTTTGGGGGCTTCGTGGAGAGTTTTGGTTTCCTCCAGAGTTTTGGTGAGATTTGCAAATAGTGCACTAGAAAATAATTTGGTCAGAGATTTTGTAGATCCCAGGGTAGTACCATATATATATATATATATATATATATATATATATTTCTTAACTATACCCCATTTAACATATGCCCCATCTGATGGAAGATAAGTACAAGCCAAAAAATTAAAAGGAAAGGGATCACAGGGAGTCTGGTCCAATATACAATCCACCTGATAATTGTTAATCACCCTTTTGTATCTGTTTATCCCTTTCAGATTGTGGGGCATTAGCCTTATGATCAATAATATCAGATAAGGATAAGGACAGGGTAACAAATTGAGTGAAAAAAAAGATAGGAAGGGCCATTTTGGCCACAAATTTAGCAGCCCTGTCTGTTCTGTCATTTTCTAGGTATACAGGATCTGTTTCCTTAGTGTGGGCTGGGCAATGAACAATAAAAATCTTAGAAGGAAGGTGAATAGTGTGTAATAGGCAGCAATTATAGGCCCATTGGCAATAAGGGTGTCAGCAAAAGTTAAGAAACTACAAAATTTCCAAATTGTACCAACTGCATGGCAGACTACAAAAGCATATTTGGAGTCTGTGTAAATAGCAGCAGCTTTTCCTTTTGCCAATGTGCAGTTTCTAGTGAGGGCTTTGACAATATTGACTCAAGGTGTTTTGGGGTGAGCTTCTGAGTGCCCTGAGATATTTCACATCCTAAGTAACAGTTGTTTGTACCCACTGGAGTTTAGACCTAGAGGCTTCGTGGCCTCATTCAGCTAGAGTCTTTAAAAGAATGAGAGAATCTAAAAGGGCACCCTATATAGAGAGCAAAACATCATCAATCTACTGAACAAGAGTGGATCCTTGGGTAGAAGTTATAAAGTCTAAATCAGCTTTGAGTATTTGAGAGAATATTGAAGGAGACTCACAGTATATCTGTGGTATTTGGGTCCATGTTAATTGTCTCCCTCTGAAGGTGAATGCAAAGAGATATTGTGAATCAGTGTATAGCAGAATAAAAAAGAAAGTTGAACAGTAGTCAATCACTGTATTATTAAAGTCACATGAACTAAAAGGCATTTGAGTTAGTTTCTATTTTATTGAAGAAATATTTGATTTAAGTGGGTGTTTTTAAGCTAATTAATTAGAGCTCTTTTATATATTTTGATAGTGAAATATCACATACACATATATAGAACAGACATATAGACACACAGATAAAAGTAGATCTTATAGTTCTTATAATGAATTTTTATTTTCTGGCTCTTAATTATTATTATTATATTCAGACTATCAATCTTTTAATTATCTATTTTATTGTCTTATGCAATTATGAGCTAGGCAAATATTTGCCTTTGGGAAGAGCTGTCCATTTCTGTGTTTGCTACTTCCTGTGCCTAATATTGATACATGTATAGCCAAAAAGTAGAGAGTATTCAGTTCTTCAGAATTAAGAATCCTCTTTTTACCTTGAATCTTGGCTTTGGTTCTCATATCTCCATGACCAATTTAGGCAATGATTTTTCTTTACTCAAGGACTCAAGAAAAAGGAACAAAAGGATAGAACACGGAAATCTCTGAAAATTCCTAAAAGCTGAAGTTCACACCCTCTGTTATATTACTATTTACTGTCAGCTTCTGCCTGACCCAGTCAGACATTTGAGGCCTCTAACAGGATCTAAGCCAATTAATTATCAGATCCAATCTAATCCCAAACCTAGTTCAGTTTCTGTTGTGACTTCCAAACCTGGTTAGGGTAAAGAAAAGATTGCTCAAACAAATCTAGTGAGCTCAAAACACAAATCTGTTGAGCTTTGGAATATTAAGAGAGAACTTATTCAAAAGCCCCAGTTGCTGCAAGAGAGCAATGGAAACAACGGACCTGGTGGATACCTCACTTGGACACTTGGTGCTCCTGGGAGTGTCTGGGAGCTGTATTTTTAACCCATTTCTGACAAATTAAATTTAACAGAATTAATTGGGCAAGGAGAAATTCACAAATTGGGCAGCTGAACCAGAATAGGTTCAGAGAGACTCCAACACCTCCACATGGTTGAAGATTCATGGACAGAAAAGAGAAAGTGATGTGCAGAAAAGGGAAATGAGGTATAGAAACAACTGGATTGGTTACAGCTCAGCATTTGCCTTACTTAAACACTGTCTGAATAGTTAGCCACCTTTATTGGCCCAAACTCCATGATCGGCAAAGAGGAAGGAGTAGGGAGGACTGAAGATGAGTGGACCAGACTTTAGCTGCGACAAACAGCTGTCAGTTTTGTTTTTGAATTTTTTAACTAAAATACCCTTTTAGGTGAAACCAATAAGCCTTAACCAAGGTTAAAACTTAGCCAAGGAAGCAAAAGATGTCTCCAAAGAGGTAGAGAACAGTTTTTATGAGATCCAGAAAAGCCACAAAAACAGCTCAAAGACAAGTCTTGCTATTCATAAACAAGGTGTAACCTATATTTTTTGTCCAGGTATATTTTCTAGGGTCTCAGCTTTTCAGCTGATCATTTATATATAAATGCCTAAAAGTCTCATATGCCTCAAGAGAATACAGGGAATCAAAAGCTGTGCACAGAAGAGAAAAGAATCAATAAGTGGTGAAAGTCATGTAAGTATCAAACTAGAACAGGAATTTCCTGCCTGGGAAACAAATGTAGGCTGTTGATGTGCAAGCATAGAACTTTAATCAGTAGGCTACAAAAGGAACTGGTTTTTCTTGTTGTTCTTATTGGGGCAATGTACATTTTTTGTTCTTTTCCTTTTTAGGTCAGATTTTGCTCTTTAATTTTGTTGAGTAAATTTTTAAGGCTAGCTACAACATTATGTGTCTTTCTTTTAATATAATTTCTCTATTAATACAAATAAGGCAGTTGTTTAGAAAAATAGATCTCTTTTCCCCAGTGTATGTTTTTGCCTGCTTTATCAAAGATCAGATGGCTATATGAGGATGGTTTTATATCTGGGTTCTAGTCCTGTCCTATTGGTCTATGTCTCTGTTCTTGTACCAGTACCATGCTGCTCTGGTTACTATAGTCTTGTAGTACAGCTTGAAGTCTGGTAAATTTATGCCTCCCAATTTGTTATTTTTGCTTAAGGTTGCTTTTGCTATACGGGGTCTTCTCTGGTTCCATACAAAGCATAGAATTATATTTTTTAGATATGCAAAAAAATAATGTTAGTATTTTAATATGGGGTTGCATTGACTCTGTAGATCACTTTGGGTAGTATAGACATTTTAACAATGTTGATTCTGTTGACCCATGAGCATGGTAAGGTTTACACCTGTTTACGTCCTCTGCTATTTCCTTCCTCAGTGTTTTCTAGTTCTTCCTGTAGAAGTCTTTCACCTCTTTAGGTAAATATATTCCTAGGTATTTTATTTTCTTTGTTGCTATTGTGTAAGGTGTTGAGCCTTTGATTTTGTTCTCAGTTTGACTGTTGGCATATAGGAATGCTACTGAATTCTGTACATTGATTTTGTAACCTGAGACTTTGCTGAACTTATTTACCAATTCCTGTAGTCTCTTGGAAGAATCTTTGGGGTTTTCTAGATATAAGATTATATCGTCAGTAAAGAGCAATAGTTTGACCTCTTCTGCTCCCATTTAGATGCCTTTGATTTCCTTCTCTTGTCTGATTGCTCTGGCTAGGACTTCCAGAACTATGTTGAATAAAAGTGGTAATAGAGGGCAACCTTGTCTGATTCTAGTTCTAAGCAGGAATGCTTTCAGTTTTTCCCCATTCATTATGATGTTGGCTGTGAGTTTGTCATATATGGTTTTTATCATTTTTGGTAAGTCCCGTCTATACTTATTTTGTTAAGCATTCTTATAAAAGGGTGCTGAATTTTGTTGGATACCTTTTCTGCATCTATTGAGAGGATTGTATGGTTTTTGTTTTTACTTCTATTTATGTGATGAATTACATTTATAGATTTGTATATGTTGAACCATCTCTGCATCTCCGGGATGAAACCCACTTGGTCGTGATGGATTATGTTTTTGATGAGCAACTGAATTCAATTCACTAAGATTTAATTGAGGATTTTTGCATCTATATTCATAAGGGATATTGGCCTATAGTTTTCTTTGTTGAGTCCTTTCCTGGTTTTGATATCAGGGTGTTGTTGGCTTTGTAAAACATGTTAGGGAGGATTCCTTCCTTTTCAATGTGGTGGAATAATTTCCGTAGGATAGGCTCTAGTTCTCCTTTGTAAGTCTGGTAGAATTCAGGTGTGAAACCAACTGGTCTGGGACTTTTCTTTTTAGGAAAGTTTTTTATTGCTGCTTCAATTTTGGTACTTGATATTGGTCTGTTCAGGAATTCTATGTCTTCCTGATTGAGCCTTGGGAGGCTGTGTGTTTCTGAGAATTTGTCCATTTCCTCCATGTTTTCAAGTTTATGTTCATA
>CAUYSK010021082.1:0-39620 GCA_963575035.1 Avahi laniger
TAACAGATTTAAACCTAAGGAGTGAAACTATTAGAATTCTAGAGGAAGATGTTGGAAATACTCTTCTAGACATTGGCCTAGGCAAAGAATTTATGAAGAAGACCCCAAAGGCAATCACAACAACAACCAAAATAAATAAATGGGACCTAATCAAATTAAAAAGCTTCTGCACAGCCAAAGAAACTGTCACAAGAGCAAACAGGCAACCCGCAGAATGGCAGGAAATTTTCGCGTGCTACAAATCTGACAGAGGGCTGATAACTAGAATCTATTTAGAACTCAGAAAAATCAGCAAGAAAAAATCAAACAACCCTATCAAAAAGTGGGCAAAGGACATGAACAGAAACTTTTCAAAAGAAGACAGAATAATGACCAAAAAACGTATGAAAAAATGCTCAACATCTCTAATCATCAGGGAAATGCAAATCAAAACGACAATGAGATATCACCTATCCCCAGTGAGACTGGCCTTTATCAAAAAGACCCAAAACAATAAATGTTGGCATGGATGCGGAGACATAGGAACACTCATACACTGCTGGTGGGACTGCAAATTAGTGCAACCTTTGTGGAAAGCAATGTGGAGATATCTTAAAGAGATACAAGTAGAACTACCATTTGATCCAGCAATCTCATTACTGGGCATCTACCCAAAAGAACAAAAGTCGCTCTATGAAAAAGATACCTGCACTTGAATGTTCATAGCAGCACAATTCACAATTGCAAAGATGTGGAAACCCAAATGTCCATCAACACACGAGTGGATTAATAAACTGTGGTATATGTATACCATGGATTACTATTCAGCTTTAAGAAACAATGGTGATATAGCACCTCTTGTATACTCCTGGAAAGCACTGAAACACATTCTACCAAGCGAGGTATCCCAAGAATGGAAAAACAAGCACCACATGTACTCACCATCAAATTGGTATTAACTGATCAACACTTAAGTGTACATATAAGAATAACATGTATTAAATGTTGGGCAGGGGGAGGGGGAATGGGGAGGAGGGGACGGGCATATGCACAAACAATGAGTGTGATGCGCACCTCCGGGGGAATGGACACACTTGAATCTTGGACTTGGTGGAGAGGGAGGGCAAGGGCATCATACGTAATCTAATCATCTGTACCCCCATAATATGCTGAAATAAAAAAATAAAAAAATAAAAGAGACAGCTGGAAGGATCCTTTGTGGAGTCAAAACAAATCTGAAAAATTAACCTCAGGAATCATTCTTTCAAGAGAACTTAAATATGATTGTATAAGTCCCTAAAACAATTTATGCCCCAAAGGCTTTGTTGAAACAAGAGAGTCACTGGAACTTAACAGCTGGGTGTGATCAAAAAAGAGACAATCAAAGAGAGACCAACCAATCCACTGTCACTCCAGGGTGACTCTGAACATGCCCAAGACTGCACTTCCTGAGGAGCAACATCACAGGCTTCACAGGTAGGGGGAGCTGGGGAAGGGTGGAAGAGATTCTACTAAAATTATCTAGCCAGTCACTAATCAAATAAGGAAATAGAAAAAACAAGCCCTGAAGTGGAGAATTAATACCCAGAGTTACTGTATCATCTAAAATTTCCAGTTTCCATCAAAAAAATTATGAGACATGCAAAGAAACAATTATGACCAATACACTGGGAAAAGAAACAGGAAACAGAAACTAACTGCCTATGAGAGAAAATAGATGTCAGATTTAACAAAGACTTCAAAGTAGTCATTTATAAATATGTTCAAAGAATTAAAGGAAGTCATAATTACAGAAATAAAGGAACTTATAATGAAAAGTTTGCACCAAATAGAAAATAACAACAAAGAGATAGAAATTATTTAAAAAGAACCAAATGGTAATTTGGTTGAAATTGGAAAATATAATAACTAAATTTGTTTTTAAAATTAATAGAGGGATCCATAGTAGATTTAAAGTGGCAGAGGAAAAAATTAGCAAACCTGGGAATAAAACAATGGGGATTATGTTAGCCAAAGAACAGAGAGAAAAAAAGAAAAATGAACAGAGCCCTAGAGAAATGTAAAACACCATTAAGTGCATCAACATATACATTATGGAAGTACGACGAGGAGAAAAGAAAAAAGAACAGAAAAAAATTATTTTAAAAAATAATAGCTGAAAAGTTGCAAAATTTATTGACAACATTAATGTATACACCCAGGAAGCTCAATGAACTCCAAATTGGATATACTCCAAAAGATCTTCAAAAGACACCTCATAGGAAAAATGCTGAAAGCTAAAGACAAAGAAAAAAATCTTGACAGCAACAAGGGAGAAATGTCTTGTCACTTGCAAGGTAACTCCAAATGAGATTAACAATTTACTTGTCATTAGAAACAATGGAGACCAGAAGCCAGTCAGATAAAATAATCAAATTTCTCAAAGAAAAAAAAAAAAAAACACTGCCAACAAAGAATCCTATATCAAATAAAACTATATTTTTTAAATGGAGGTGAAATAGAGACAGTCCCATTTAATAAAAACAAATAAATAACAACAAAATCTAAGAGAATTTATTGTTGGTGGACACAAATTAGAAAAAGTACTGAAGAAACATAGTGTTAAAGATGTTTCTCAAGACCATTGTGTAAATCAAGATAAAGCATGTGAAAGCATTTTAGAAGCTTCATAATCCATGATATTAATGTAAGCTACAATGTTGGTTTATTATGTAATGTGTTTTATTTTATTTCATTTTGTTTCATTTTGTTTTGTTTTATTTGAGATGGAATCTTACTATGTTGCCCAGGTTGGTCTTGACCTCCTAGAGTGATCCTCTTGTCTCAGCTTCCTGAGTAGCTGGAACTATAGGTATTTTATCATACAATGTTTTATTTAAGGTCTTGTTAAAGAAAAATAGTTTTCCAAAGTCTAAGTTCTTTCTCAAAAGTAATCTTTAGTGGCCTTACCAGAGTCACATGCTATGGCAGAGCCAGAAATGTAACTCTCACTTTGAGCCCAGGGCTCATTCCACTCTGCCTAGCCAAGTTTCAGTACTGTCTGCAGAGAAGTCACGTGGACCACGAAGAGAAAGAGACAGGAAATATGAATTATTTCTTTAATGACCATAAAAAGGAATGAAGTACTGATACACGTTACAATATCAATGAACCTTAAAAACATGTTAGGTGAAAGAATTCATAAATAAAGGTCATGTATTGTAAAATATCATTTTTAGGAAATACCCAAGATAGGCAAATTTATACAGACAGAAAGTAGATTGGTTTTTTTCAGGGGCTAGAAAGATGGGGAAAAGAGAAATAACTGTTAATCGATATGGAGATTTCTTTTGGGGGTCATAAAAATGTTCCAAAATTAAATAATGGTGATGGTTATCCATGTCTATGAATATGCTACAAACTACTAAATTGTACACTTTAAAAGACGAGATTTATGGTAAGCGATTATATCTTAATGAAGATATCATCAAATATAAACTATAAAAGGAAGGAATAGTCAGCAAAGAGTATAATAAATGTGGATCAATGGAGCAAACAGATTGTAAAAAATACTGAGAAAGATGACAAATTTCAGCCTATAAAACAAAATTTAAATATGAGACAACATTAACATGTAATGCTGGAGAGGTCTTGAAAGTTAAATAGTGGTAGCTAAATTATGCAAAAACTTTGCTTATACTTCAGAAGAACTAGATTTGTCATTGAGATAGGTTAAGATCATTTAAGGATTTTGAAAAGTGAAGCAATATGGAAAGATTCACATATTAGAGAGGATACTTGGACAATAATGGGAGTTGGTTGTAGAACAGAGGTAGAAAGGTGAGAAAGGAAGCATCACACTGGTCCAGCAGGCCTCATAACTTGGGATTTGGAAAAGCGGATGCAGAAATTTGAATGACTTAAGGGCTTATAGAAAACACACAGTAAAGGCAGAAAAGGGCATCAAGATAGACCGGGTTATACACCTGGGGATTAGTGAGACAGGAAAAGAAAGTAAAGACAGGAGAAACTGGCTTGGAAGGTGGGATCTGAAACACAATAAGGTCCAAGGTAGGAGTAATGGGAAGGAGGAAAGGAAAGAGGGAGTGTAAGTGTTTTTCTAAGAGCAGGAGACCTTGAGTTTGAAAGGAAATGAAAGCAATGATCATCAATATTATGGAAAATGTACAAAGGTCATTGGAATCTATCGTTGGTGTCACTGATGTTAAGAAATAATTTTCAAAAAAATTAGAAGTATGGGCTGGGCGCGGTGGCTCATGCCTGTAATCCTAGCACTCTGAGAGGCCGAGGCAGGTGGATCGCTCAAGGTCAGGAGTTTGAGATCAGCCTGAGCAAGAGCGAGACCCCGTCTCTACTAAAAAATAGAAAGAAATGATCTGGACAACTAAAAAAAAATATATATATATATATATATATATATAAAAATTAACCAGGCATGGTGGCACATGCCTGTAGTCCCAGCTACTTGGGAGGCTGAGGCAGAAGGATTGCTTGAGCCCAGGAGTTTGAGGTTGTTGTGGGCTAGGCTGATGCCACGGCACTCTAGCCCAGGCAACAGAGCAAGATTCTGTCTCAAAAAAAAAAAAAAAAATTAGAAATACAACTCAAATGAATTAGAAGAAACATTTATCAAAGATATATCAGACACATTTTAAAAATGAGGAAACCACTAAGATGGTAAGACTGGTTCAAAGAGCATTTAAGAAGCTGGATGGTTATAAGCAATTTAACAAAGGAGTGTTAGAATAAGATTGCTAGATTAGGTATAAAGTTGGTTAATGCCCTTCAGGGTAGCATATCATACTCTTTAGGGTTTCTTTTCTACTAAATAGAGCTTATTAGTGTCTCTACAACTCACAGATCTAGAAGTTACATAACTTCACAAAGAGTGTATCCTTAATTCAAGAATACGGCAACATCCACCAATGGTACATTCTCCTAGAAAGTCAAATAAACTGCATGAGAAAATGCAGCCATCCTCTTATCTTTATTTCCAAGTTTGGAAATATTTTTCTTAGCACTTACCTTTGGAAGAATCTATTTTAAATTTTTAATCCATATTTTAACTATCAAATGAAATATATCCAGAATCCAACCAAATCTAACCATCCCCAGTATTATCACCACGTTTTGAACTATCATCATACCTCACTTGAATTACTGCAGTCCTCTCTTAACAGGCCTCCCGGCTTCTGCTCTCCCCAATGACTGACCACAACCTATCTCAAGATAGCACCCAGAGAAATCCTATTTAATTCATATTGTGTAACTTCTCTATTTGAAACTCTCCAAAAGCTGCCTGTAGCACTCAGTAAAATTCAAAGTCCTTATAGTGACCAGTAAGGGTTCACCTCATCTGACACTTTCCCTCTCTAACCTTTATTTACTTAGTCATCTTGGCCTCTCAACTATTCCTGCAACACAGTAGGCATGATTGCTCCCTATGACTTTGGACTTACATCTCACAATGGCAAGGGATATTTTTATCTTAGTGCTGTATCTCAAGCGTCCAGCCCTGTGCTGTCTGATAAGGTAGCCACTAACCACGTGTGGCTATTGAACATTTGAAATGTGATTAGTTTGCATTAAGATGTGCCATAAGTGTAGAAGCATATGCTAAACTCATGACAAAGACTATCAAATATCACTTGTATATTGAAATGATAATAATTTGAATAGGTTGGGTTAAATACATATATTATTAAAATTAATTTCCTTTATCTCCCTATTACCTTTTGTGTGACAACTAGAAAGTTTGAAATGACATGCAACTTTCATTATCCTTCTGTTGGACAGTGCTTCTCTAAAACAAGGGCTTGGTCTGTGATTGATGGTCAATCAATCTCTGATAAGAGAAAGAATGATAAGAATAGAATAAGAAAGTATTGCAGAATGATTAAGAGAGTTGGCCTGTTTTAAGTTACCTATTTGTCTTGTGCCACCGGTTATTTTATAAACTAGGTTAGTAATAATTTCAAAAATCTGATATGACTACTCAAGTGAGGCATTTATATGAAGTGTCTGGTACTGTAACTGGCATATATTAATAGTTCATATTCAATCATCTTAACTATTGTTATTATTATTATTATAAAGGTGACAAAATACTCCCACTCTCTCTGTTTCTTGTCCTAATATATAATAAATGATTTTGGTTTTTGGTCCATTAAAAGTAACTTTTAGAGTCATAGTTTCAATAAACTTTGAAGGCCAAAAAAAATTTTTCCAGAAGTTCTTAGTGGTCTTCTATCTTTTTCGAGGTGACCATATTACTGAGCCATTACTAGGGTATCCCTAGTAATGAAATGCTTCACTACCTAAAGAGACACATTCAACGGTATAGGATATGGAGTATGAAACTTGGGACTCCTGAGATGGGTATTTAAGTTCCACTTTATCAATTTTAGCTTAGCTACACTGGGAAGTAAACTTATCTTACTTAACTTTTCCAGTTTTGTTTTTTATGAACTAAAAGTTTATTGAAAAAAGTTGTTGGGGAGTATGACAAAACCTATCATAAAGCTGATTACTAAAACGCAATGACATAGTCATTACCTCTAAGAAGAAAGTATAGAGAAGGGCATGCAAATGATAAAAGTGACCGGAGGACTTTAAGTGTATCTGTAGTATTTTAATATTAAGCTGGATGATGAATATGTATTTATTGCCTTGCAATCTACCCATTTCTATATGTGTAAAATGTTTTAGTGAATAAAGATTGATTATCATAGTGAGTGTGGACATTCCATATTGTCTTAGTTTACTATCACAACATAATATAGACAGGGTAATTCATAAAGAGTAGATGTTTATTTGGCTCACAGTTCTGGAACCTGGGAAGTCTAAGAGCAGCACCAGCATCTGGCCAGGGTCATCCCATGGGGAAGGCAGAAAGTGGAAGAGAGCATGAGAGACAGAGAGACAAAACGTGGACCAAGCTTCTGCAATATTACTCTCACAGCGGCAGCATTAATCCATTCATGGGGGGTGAGCCCTCAAGGACTGATCACCTCTCAAAGTTCCCGCCTATTAATACCATTACAATGGTTATTAAGTTTCCAACACATGAACTTTGAGGGACAGACTCGAACCATAGCACATATGTCAAGGTCCAACTGAATATTAAATGGTAGATCACTAAATATTTTTCTTAAGGGTCAAAAGAATGCCAAAATCGTGTAAAAATTAGGAAATGCAATGGAGTCAGTGAAATTCTCTGTTTCCACCGCCTGAACTGTATACTTAGATTATCAAGGTATCAGAGGATGTGCTTTGTTTTTAACATGGCCTGAAGATGGGCCATTTGCTCCTTCAGAATAATCTCCCCACGTTGAGTTCTGAGGCCCCAGGCTCTCCTCTGTTGTCACATTTGGACATTGTTGTGCCCTATCCGTGGTGGCCACCCACGCGCTTTTCCAACAAGTTTCCTGTTCTTATGACAAATTAAATTATGGTGGAACTTGCTTCAAACCCCAGAGCAAGACATTATTTATGAATAATAAGGGATTTCTCAGAAAGAAAGTCCCTACTTTGGATGAAGCTGGTCAAAAAACAAGGTGCCAAGCCATTCTTTTCATACACTTAGCCCTGACTTCCCACTTCTTATGCCCAACCAGAATCCCACAATTTCAGTAACAGGAAACAAAGTGTTGCCATTTTCGATCTATGACAGTACATCAACAGGAGGAAAATAAAAACGCTTGCTTTTTGAAAAGCAGCTTTTATTCATTCACATAATCTGAAATGCCCCTGGCCATGATCACGATTATCTTTGATGTGGCTTCCGCATATTGTCTGTGCAACACACTGCCTTCCGAAAGAATGGGGACGCATAAATGAAAGCAGTATGGTGAGGCTTGAAAGAAATGCTTAGCTATTGAACACAATGTCTTAAAACAGAAGCTCTGTGGATTTCCCCTTGTTGATACAAAATGATACTTCTCAAGACCTCACAGAAACTTCTTCTCAGATTCACTGCACAGGTCCGTAACGGAAGCACATCTCTGTTTCTCATTCTGGCATATTTTGGCAGAGTTCCATTCAACATCTCAAGGAAATTTGATTCAGGCAATGGTTTAAAAAATGCATTGAAGGTCAGAGAAAATATTTGCCAGCATTGCTGTTGATCTCCTAGCTTACTGCAGAGAGAATAGGAATCACTAACTCCATTTGATCATTAGAAGTCCTTTGTTTGTGGACTGCTCAGAAATGGTTGCTCTGTTCTCTTTCAACCCTTGTATTTCTAGGGCTCTAGTTAAAATGGAAGAGAAAGGTAACCTAATAATCTCGGCCTCTCTTTTTCTCTTCATGTCTTTTTTTTTAATCTCTCAGTGCATAGATATGCAACACACACACAAATAAATTCATAGAAATCTGTATATTATTTTGAAAAGACCTCCAATCTCTTCCAAAAATATTAGACAGATCATGAAAGTAGGCTCTCATATTAGAATCTAAAACTCTAGTGATTTTCCCATTATTCCATGTATATCCAAACACACAGCCACACCTTTCATTTATTGTGCAACATTAAGTTGCTGAGATACATGCAGTTTGACAAACTCAGGAACTTTCTTCTTTCTCCTTCCCTGCTCCATTTATTCTCATCCTAAAGAACTCTCTACCTTTGCAACCTGCACTTTTTCATATTTCCCATTAAAGAATTCTCCGGACCACTTCCACAAGAGCCAAGACCAGCCAAAAATACAACCTAAGTAAACAAGTTCTGGGCTTCTTTATCCCTTCCTGCCACTCCATTCCACCGTAATGCAGAAGCACAATGACCTCAAATCCCTCCACTCTGACAGAGCACTCTTACCTAGCTTCTCTGAAAGTGAAATCATTTGTCTCTTCAATCTGAACACAACTCTTTTCTTATTTTTTAAATATTTTTTTTCAGCGAAATTAATTATAGTTATGCCTTAGGAGAAAAACAATTTATTTTAATCTTTCCTATTAAGACATAAGACAATAAGCTATTTTCCTGATTCTTTAAAGATTATCTGCACCTATAAAATATGAAGGCATAAACAATGATAAACTAACACAGGTATTGTCATTTAACTCTTTTCACACCTTAATGAGTTATTTTAGTGTATTTGCCAAAATAATGCCAACTGCTGTAATGACAGCAATAGCAAAATTTTTAAAGTATATAATGGTTAGTACCCAGAGGAAATTTATTTCTACTTCCAAAATAAGTCATCCTGATTGGTGGACAACTTTGCTCCAAATAGTGGTTCAGGGACTCGAGCACCTTTTACCTTGGTCTTCAAACGCCTTCAACTCAAGCCAAGGAAAAAAGAAAGAAAATTAGAGAAACATACGTGTAAGAGTTTTATAAGGCAGTCCTCAAAGAAATGAAGGTCATATTCCATTGACTTGAACTCAGTCACATAACCACATTAACAGTAAGGAACACAGGAAATGTGTTCTAGCTGTGGAATTAAGAAGTCAAGTTTGAAGACTAGAAAGCCAGTCTCTAGCAAACTTACTTTCTGTTTAGAAAAATTCCATTAGCCATTCTTTGATCATCAGTTTACTAGGAATAAATCTTTTTAGCTTTACTTTTTCTGAGGATGCCTTTATTTCCACTTTGTTCCTGGAGGATATTTTCCCTGGATATAGAATTCACAGTTGGCAGGTCATTTGTTTCAATCCTTCCTGCCTCCATGATATCAGATGAGAAAAACCCTGTCGTTTGAATTGTTGTTCCCCTACAAATAATGTGTTGTTTCTTTCTGGCTGCTTTCAGGATTTTTTCTTTTCCTTTAGTTTTCCAAGGTTTTAATTATGATGTATCTTAGCAGAGATTTCTTTAGGTTTATTCCATGTGAGGTTCATTCAGTCTCTTGAATCTGTGTTTTGTCCTTTGCAAATTTGTGAAGTATTCAGACATTATTTCTTTAAATCTCTTTTTAGTCTCCCTGTCTCTTTTCCTTCTATCACTTTGATGATACAAATGTTGGCTCTTTTGGTTTTGTCCCATAAGTCCTCAAGACTTTGTTCATTGTTTTCCAGATGATTTTCTCTCTGTTGTTCAGTTTGGGTAAATTTTGTTGATCTGCTCAAATTCGCTGATTCTATCCTCTTTCTCCTCTACTCTGTGGTTGAAGCCATCCAGTAAGTTCTTTTATTTCAATTATTTTATTTTTCAATTCTAGAATTTTCATCTGGATTTTTTTTTGTAAAACATTGGTAATATTTTTCTAACTTTTCATTTGCTTCAAGAGAATTTGTAATTGCTTGTTGGAATGTTTTTATGACAGCTGCTTTAGAGTCCTTATCAGCGAATTCCAACCTCTGAAGCATCTCTATTAATTGTTTGATTTCATTCCAGTTGTGATTTTCCTGGTTTTTGGTAAAACGAGTGATTTTCTATTGTATCCTGTGCATTTTGGATATTATATTATGAGACTCAGAATCCTATTTAATCTTCTTTTTTTAAACATGCAGCCCACTTTTGAAGGCATAGCCTGAGGACTAGGTGGGCGGTGCGGGTTCTGGTGAGGACTGAGAAAGTGAGCTTCTAACAGGTCCCCAGGTGTTTCTGATGCTGCTGAGCTGGGAGCTGCATTTTGAGAATCACTGAGAAAAGAGCCCTGAATTAGATTGAAGGAAACCCATGTTCCCATATTGGGGGTGTTTCCTTTCCCCTGGGCTCTGCCAGAACCATGCTAGCAAAAGTGAGGCGCAGACTTTCTTTGTTGAGCCCAGGTAGGAGTGCTGAGATCTTTCGCTGCTTTCCTGGGCCTTGTTGACCTTGGGGAAGAGAGAAGTGGAGGGCTGACTCGTACTGGATTTTTGTTGGAAGGTAGAAATAGTTCAGCTGCCTGCTGGGTGGGACCTTCTGACACCAGGAGAGGGAAGACAAAGAAATAGAGCAGAATAGACTCACCTCCCACCACTCCATTATGCCTCATTATGCCAAGTATGGGATTTCCACCATCGTTAAACATCTCAGTTCATGACTTCTAGAGTTACTGAGGCATGAAGGGATAGTAATGGAAGATCCTGGTTTTCTCAAACCATTTTCAGTTGAGACCTTCCCAGAGATCTACCACATTCTAACAGATCTGTCCAGGCTCCAAGTCCTGCTTCTCATTTGTCATACTATCTGCTACCAGTTAAACCTTACAGTCTCATATGTTTTACAGCAAAGATACAGAGCAAATGCCATTAATTCAAACAAGTATGGGAATTTTAGTAGCATGACCTAATAGCAGGAGACAGTCTAAGGATTAAGTGATTCCCTTAGAATGATGGTTTAGTTTACAAGTCAACTTGACTGAGCTATGGTACCTAGGTCAAACACTAGTCTGCACGTTGCTGCGGAGGTATTTTGTAAAACGTGATTAACATTTAAATAATAAGACTCTCAGAAAAGCAATCTACCTTCAGTAATGGAGGCAGGCTTTATCCAGTTAGTGGGAGGCCTTAAGAGAAAAAGAAGGAGAACCTTTGGAGGAAGAAGGAATTCAGCCTCTAGACTACCTGTGGACTCAGGCTGCAATATCAACTCTCTAGGGTCTCCAGCCTGCCAGCTTGCCTTGCAAACTTTAAAATAAACCTCTCTTTCTCTCTCTGTGTCTTTCTCTCTCTAGATATAGATATAGATATAGATATAGATATAGATATAGATATAGATATAGATATGGTATACACTGATTAGTATACTCAGAGAGGTGACTAATAACAAATTTTATTGATTGGATGTTTGCTATGGTCACTCTGCTAAAAGCTTTAGATGCTCTGTTGAAATTGTGGAGTTATTCTGCGAGCTAAGTATTAGTATTTCCCCTTTTAACATGAGGAAACTGAGTTACAAAAAGATTTAATAACTCGTTGATAAGGCTCTAGTATTTGATTTAAATTCAAATCTACTGACTCCAAAGTCTCCTAGAAACCACCGCACAAAAGCTTAATTGGAATTCATAACTCCTCAGTAACAATACAAGAGTCGTATTATTTTTTTTCTTTTATATTATTTATTTATTTGAGACAGGGACTCACTCTGTTGCCGAGGCTGGTCTCAAACTCTTGGCCTCAAGTGATTCTCCCGCCTCAGCCTTTCAAAGTACTAGGATTACAGGCATGAGCCACCACGCCCAGCTCTATTATTATTAGTTTTTTTTTCTATCAGCCTTTAATGCTTAAGTCTTGAACATCAGCACCTTTTTCTCCCATGTTCTCTGCCATGTAATATAGGTACATAGCTGAATCATACATGATCTCAGCTCTAGAGAATAACTTGATATGGACATTTGTCCCATCAGCTTTCATTTTTTTTTTATGTTTTTCTATCTTCTTGAGTAGTGAGAGATACTTAGGATGGCTTCACTACTGATGAAAGACAGAATTAACGGAAATTTTAACTACAGTGTTAACTCTTCTCTAATCATTTATGCAGCCCATTAAGGGTGATGTTTAGCATTGTCAATTAGCCAACAAGTATTTGAGGGTTTATTTTTTGTCCTTCCCTGTTTCTGTAACCAGGAAAATATAATAGTATAAGATACAATAGCTTGTGGTGGCATTCAAGGGGAGGGCACAATGAACAAATTAACAAATGTAAATAAATTAGAGAGCAGCATAATCCAGAACTTATTTAAATGACAAACTGTTTAAAGAAGTGGATTTACAGATGGACTGGAATAGCTATAAAAGAAATCATCCCAGATCTTGAGCCAATAAGATTAGAAAAGTAAAAAGGATGCATGAAACCCATGCTATGCATTATTTTAGGCCAGTGTTTCTCAAACTTTAGTGGGCATCAAAACCACCTGGAGGTCCTGTTAAAACATAGACTGCCAAAATCCACTGTCCGAGTGTCTGATTCAGCAGGTCTGGAATGCAGCCTGAGAATTTGCATTCCCCTGGGGCTGCCTAGGTTTCTAGTCTGAGGACCACATTTTATGCACCACTGATCTATCTAGGTCTTTCACGCTGTTTGGGTTTGTTAGCACCTTACCCATTTCAGAGATCAACTTATAATACCTGCTGTTGGCTTTGAGGTCTTCTGATTTTTCTTTCACTTTCTTGAATTTCATTGCTCTCTCAGCAATAAATAGACCCTAATAACAAACTCTAGGCGATGCCACTTCAAAGAAAAATATGGCGGTGAAGCAGAAAAACGACTGCTTGGATGAAACCAACATTGCATGTTCTGTTTGAAAATAATTCATTCTTTGATATTTTCATACACAAATCCAACATCAAAGTGAACTCCCAGGTTCTGTCAGATTCCCTCTTTCTAGTAAGAGATGAAAAGTTTGTCTGCTGTCATTCTCTTAACATAAGAATTAGACAATGTGATAATACACTTTTCCTGGTGTTTATAATCCTTGATCATATATTGTAATCATAAATATAGGACACAGACTCAATGACTTAATTACAACCTTGATGGTAGACTGATAGAGAAAAACCTCACACTATCTCCAGGGTAGAAAAGCAGTCTTTTGAACATACCTTAGAAGCAACCTATGGCAAACATTTAGAAATATATTAAAGTGCTAATACTCGATCTAGTGTCGTGATTCACATATATCCTAATATGCCTATCTTCATGCTTTTACACATGTTCCATTTAGCATGTTCTGTCAATTCATCTTCATCACACCAATTCCTCAACATTTTTTAAAGCTCAGATCAGGTTTGTTCAATCCATTGACCTATTACTCCTCCTGTTGACACCCATTTATTTATTAAACACATTCTATCTACCAGCCTCTATGCTAGAAGGTAAAGATACAAAGGTGAATGAAACCAAGAGAAGTACCCTGCACTGAGTATTGGCTAGAAAGGCTATCGTAGAAGTATATTGGCCACATTTTGAATCAAATAAAAGCAATCAACCCTATCTGTTTTTATATTAGTCCTTAAAATGTCACATGAGCAGATTCTATCATCTGTTAATGCACTAGGTTCCACATATTCAAAATAAATCATTTTTCAATAAGTGTTAAAATAATCATTGGCTTATATATTTAAAATTAAACTTGTCCTATGTAAAGATTACATATTTAGAAAACTTCTCCCATTGCAGTGAAAGCGTAGAAAAAAAGGTATCAAGTGGAAAGTAACTCCAACATTCTAATAGTTTGAAGAGTTCAAGATATAAACACTCTGAACAAATAAAATATATTAGTTTTGAACCATGGAAATAATCAACATTAGATGTGGGAGACAGACGAAGTTAGATAATAGCCAGATAGTTCCTTAGGATCCTTCCCTCCTTGTCCACCTCCCACCCTCAAAAAAGGCATAGGGGATTCCCCGGTGTCTTGGCAGATTGAGATTAAGACTTTGTAAAACCCACAGGCCAGTGATACCTGGCTACATTGCTGAAGGTTGTATATATATGAACTGTATTCATAATTACACAAAGAACTTTAAATCATGCAATCTGTCCCTCTCTAGTAATCGTTCTGCAGTGTTAAGGAATCTCATGATAGAAAAACACTTTTAGATATTATTAAGTACTCAACAGCATTTGTAGGCACTTCTCTGGTCTCTATATTATGTTAACAAGGTGGTCAGTACCTATCTAATTGAGAGCAATAGCCGGAATAGCTCCATTCCTCTTGGCCTGGGCCACCCTCCATCTCCTGTGATGGAACCATATCTCAACAGTAACAGATCATAGAATCATTTAATTATTCATCTGAATCCTAGCTTTCTCTTTTAGAAGTTTGCAGTTCAAATGCATGACCTCAGTGATTCCTCTAAAATTCTATGTATTCTCAATTTCATTGGTACTCTCACTCTTGGACCAATGGTATATCTGAGCTGATAATTTGACTAGTTAATAGGGAACTTTGAGGTTTTTATTTTGCACTGACAGTTACCCTTGCAGTTTTAAAAGCTATATGTAGTAATACCTATCTTATTATGAAATAGGAAACCAATTTCCTAAAGAAAATAATAAATTTGGAGGGGTAAAATGTTTTCAAAGCAATCAAAATGCATGCTTTAAAAACCTCTAGACAGATGTTTAAGATCTCATGGAAGAGTTCCCCAACTACCCAAGGGGCACTCAGCATCTTAGAAGGAATAAATTGAAAATAAATTATTTTTTGAAAGCTATTGGGTTTTATGGTTTAGTGTTAGTAATCTTACTTTGTTTCAAATGTTTTCGTTGCATAATAAAGAAAGTGTATAGTGGGATTAGTCCAACATAAAGAAGAAGGTTGTTGGAAACCAAGTGATTCCCTGCTGTGTTTCTACCATGAGTCAACATGATGATAGGAGGAACAACTGGAACAGCAAGAAGAAATGATCACCAATTGGTCAAGAGGAAACAGAGTAATTACAAAAATTTGATTTAATCATTAAAAAATACATATCCAAATAAGATAATTTGGTATAGCAGCAAAGAAATCCATCCATCTCAAAATTCCCTCAGTTTTCCTTGTCCATTTTGTTTTATGCTACATCCAATGAGCCTGGATCAGCACCTAGTAGCTTCACTCCCCTAAACGATACCGTCATTACTTCATTTCAATATTTTCATTCAAATGACTGAATTTTCCATATATAAGAGGCTCATGAAAAAACAAAGCTGAGTCTTAGCTTTGCTATTTACAGTATTCTTACTCTATGTTCCCAGGTTGCCGTCTTGAGTGTAGCTTAATGAGTAGCTACTGTTTAGAGATCGCTACTACATGTCAGAGTATATATAGGTACATATAATTACTAATACTTAAAAGTAATTGTACAGTACTATAAAAAGACTACAATCTTTATCTTAGCACATATCCAACAATTAGTAAATGGCTGAATCAAATCCCATGTTTTATCCTTGTCCCTCCTCTTCCATGCTCCTCCCATACCTGTCATCTCAGAATTGGCTTAGTCACTTTTTCACCACTGATTAGCAAGGCTCTCCGTTTCTTTATAACAGGAATGATCTTATTAATCACTCTTCAAGGGTGTGATGTGAGTGTATAATTACATAAACAATATAATATGGAGCTCTGCTCAACCTGGTCCATATCTTTTTGTCTTTTTGAAACTCAGGAGATTTAGGAGTCAAAGTAAAGTGAAGTGGATAATTTGAGATAACAGAAAATAGATAAGGAAGAAAAACTGCATAGAATATACCAGATTTATTCGATTCTAGGTCCTTGGGAGTGACAGAACAGAACAGAACAAGAGGTCTTGAAGACATTGACACTACTTTGATTCTTGGAGTAAAATCTTTGACCTAATCATTTCCTTCACTTTTAACTCTCCACATTGAAAATGAGTCAAACAAAAACATTTCCTTTTCTTATTCAAGGAGACAACATGGTATTATCTGTATTATAACATTTAGAGTGTTATAAAATAAAAATGGCCATAATTGTTTCATCTATGATGTCAATGAAAAAGTGGAAAAAAAAAACCAAGAAGTTTGTAGTCTTAGAGTTCTGTATGTGATTTGACTTGGCATTAGCCTTTTTTCTCTACTAGATTTTTTTATTGATAATGCCAAAAACAAAAACATTAAATTTATGAAATGTTCTCATGGGCAGAAAACATGGTTTAGAACTCCAGAAGAACCACTTTAACGGCTTTGTTATCATGAAAGAAGCCAATAATTTCTTATCCACTTCCTCTTGGGATGTTCTTTGCCAAGAATTCTCCACAGGATTTAGGGATTTATAAAAGGAAAAAGATCCCACCCTACCTCTCCAGTCTCATTTTGAGCTCCACTTGCATTTTTTACTCCAAAGAAATTGGACCACTTCAGTTTCATACAATGTGCCATGTTCTCAATTACCTGGTGTTTTGCACCATAGGGTGTATTATCTCTGCTTCCGATCACTCCTCCTCCCTTGTCCCCAAGCAACTCCTGCTACGTGGTTTTGGATTTGTCATCTGACCCAGCTATCCCTTACATTTTAACCGAGCCCCTTACTTTTTACTTCTCCCTGCTCCAGTAGGAAACTGTGAAGAACTTCACTTATAACACCGTATGAGCCAGTAATCCCACTTCTGGGTATTTATCCAAGAGAATTGAAATCAGAATCCCGAAGAGATATAAGCACTCAGATGTTCACTGCAGTACTACTAACAACAGCCAAAATGTGAAAACCACCTAATTGTCCATCAGGTCATGCATAAATAAAGAAAATGAGGTATTTTACACAATGGAATAGTATTCAACCTTAACAAAGAAGGAAATTCTGTAATGTGCGGTAAACCTTGGGGATATTATTCTAAGTGAAATAAAGCAGTCACAGAAAGACAAATACTGCTTGATTCCATTTATCTGAAGTATCTAAAATAGTCAAATTCATGGGAAGAGAGACTAGAATGCTGGTTGCCAGGGAGACATGGGGACTTACTAATCAATAGGCATAAAGTTTCAGTTAAGCAATTGAATAAGCTCTAGAAATTTGCTGTACAATATTGTACCTAGAGTTAACAATAATGTGGTGTACACTTAAAAAATTTGTCAGGAGACAGATCTCATGTTAAGTGTTCTTTCCACCATAAAACCAAACCAAACCAAACCACTTAGTCACAATAACCTTATCTCCCTCACAAGACAGCAAACTCCTTGAAAGCAAAGACCATGTTGTGTCTGCTTCGGTATCATCAACCTTTACAATGTGCTCAGCACACAATAAATCCTCAAAAGATACTTGCTGGGTAAGTGGAGATGCTGCACATAATTTAAGCTTCTATACTATTGTGTATCATTTTATTAATAAAGATGAGGCTTCTGACCTATTCTGAGTAGAATTTGAGCATCTTTTGTTTTTGCCAAGCATATTTACTGATTTTAAGAGCAGTTTATTTCTGGAAAATCATTATATGCTAATAAAGAATAATCAAAACTTTCCCAATATTAAAAAAAGTGGTCACGTTAAAAAAGAAAATAAAAATTCACCTTGAATAAATTTCACTTAAATTTCATAATTATCTTAAAAGATAAAGAGCACAGGGGTGTCCTGCCCAAGGCTGGAGAGTGAGTTTAGCAAATAGTGAAATGTCTGCCTTCCCAGCTCTGTGCAGCAATCAGGCCCTGTTTGTCCTGTGGTCCCAATGTCCACGTGCATCTCAGAAAGAGTTTCACTGTCTCCATATCCATTCTTCGGCTGTAGCCTGGAGGAGCCCCATGGGGTATTATTAGTCAGCCAGTGAAAGCTAGATTGACTTTCTAAGCCTGAATCACGCTGAGATTTTGCTTAGGCTGCCAAGTTCAAGCCCGGTTCCTCTTGCTAGAAGAGTTTTACTGTTGTGGGGCTGAGACCACTGAGTCACTTCCTCCCCCTGCTATGGGCTCTACTTCAAACAGGACCTCACCTCACCCCCTCTCAAAGGAGAAGAGTCACAGGACCTTCTAAATGAAAGGCTGCTGAGCCTCGAATGGTGTTGCTGACGTTCCTCACAGTTAGCCTTCTCCTCTCAGAATTATACTTTAAAGTTAGTAATACACGACAGGCTTGGTCCTGTTCATTTAATTGATTCTATGCTCCCTTCGCATCCCTACCCTACTAGAAAATTTAAAATCAAGCTAAAGAGCTCATGTCTCTGTAGAATGGAGAATAGGAAAGATAGCAATATCTCTAGGGAAGGGTAGCTGGTTGTACAAGGTAAGTCCATTTCCAGATACTTATGTTTCATAGTTTTTTGTTCCTGCTTACCTAGAATTGGGACGTGGGATAGAGATATAGCTTGACCTCTTTGGATCCCATAATTAGTTAGGTAATTTTAAATCTTGTCACCCTAAAACAATTCCATTGCCAGAAATTAACCAAATCAATTTTAAATATAACAACATAAAATTATTTTAAATATAAAACAAGCTATTCTTGTTTGAAAGTCAGCTCTAATGTTAAAAAAATTAACAGAATCTGCTTAATATTCATAAGTAACTATAAATTGATATAAATATGTATTTGTTATTGAATATTTGTGGCTTCACATTCAGCTTGAGTATGGATTAATCCAAATTCAGAATAAGCTAAGAAAGAGAGAGAAATAAATGTACTTTTGCTTTGTTTTATCTTGCTTTCTTTTAATTATTTCATTATATCACTCTATATAATGTTTGGGAACTGGAAGCCTGGGAAATTTAGATTATATGTTAACCCCTGCCACCCTATTCCCCCAAAGAAATTAAAAATATGAATGTGAGTGAGATAAGAGTTCAAAGTCAATCTTTTTGATGCATTGGATGTGAAACACAATAATACAGTATAATGAATGGTAAACATGAGCTTGGAATACAGAGTGGCACGTGTGTATGTCAGCTTCATTTGAAACTACAAAAATGGTATCTCAGTACTTAGGTAAGTACACTTAGATTACATAACACAAAATTATTTAAAATTCTAAGTTTTAGGCCCAGATTATTTTAGTTTTATTTATTTATTTATGCATTTATGCATTTATTTATTTATTTTTGAGACAGAGTCTCGCTCTGTTGCCCTGGCTAGAATGCTATGGCATCAGCCCAGCTTACAGCAACCTCAAACTCCTGGGTCAAGCTATTCTAGCTGGGACCACAGAACTTGCTACCACACCCGGCTAAGTTTTTCTATTTTTAGTAGAGACGGGTCTCGCTCTTGCTCAGGCTGATCTCAAACTCCTGAGCTCAAACGATCCTCCCACCTCGACCTCCCAGAGTGCTAGGATTACAGGCATGAGCCACCGCACCCGACCTATTTCAGTTTTAATCCAGATCCTTGTTAGAGTCTTCAAACACTTTAATGTCTAGATGATATTAATTTGAGCCCCCAGTTAATACCCAGTGGATATTCAAAGCACACTCCAAGATTACTGTGATTTTCTTTTTTAGAAAAATGTAGTGGTATTAACTGATCAACACATAAGTGCACATATAAGAATAACATCTATTGGATGTTGAACGGGGAGGAGGGCGGAGGGGGGAGGGAGGAGGGGGAAGGAGGGGACAGGTATATGCATACACAAAGAGTACAATGCGCACCACCAGAAGGATGGACATATTTGAAACTCGGACTTGGGGGAGGGGGGCAATGGCAACATACGTAACCTAAACTCTGTACCCCCATAATATGCTGAAATAAAAAAAAATTACACTATGAAGGCATCCTTTTAAATAACTGCATAATATTCTCTCATAAGTATGCACCATAATTAATTTAACCAATCTCTATTGTTGATCATTTAGGTTGCTTTAAATTTGTCTTGGTTTTAAATATCACTCTCATGAACAACCTTTATATAAATTCTTGACTGAATCTTTGATTGTTTCTTTAGAGTACATTGCTAAAGGATGATTTATTGTGTTAATGAGCATTAAAATTTTAAAGATAGTAAGGTTGTAACCAATTTACATTCTCATCAGCAGAGAATGAAAATGTTCATTAAAACATACTTTTATGGACTTTGGTTTATTTTTTCAATCCATAGTGTGACATTTTGTTGATTTTAAAAATAAACCATTTTACTTTATTATTTTAATCAGCACTTCAAGTTCCTACTGAGGTTAGAGATTAGCTAAATATATCTTCTATGAATTGCTTGTTCATGTCCTTTGTCCATTTTCCTACTTAGGTTTTGGTGTTTTTGAATTTTATAGGTATTTACAGATGTAAATTAATATACACAGGGAAATCTGGAATGTTTAGAATGTGGTTAAGATGGCATTTCATACTGTGGGAAAGAATAGACTGTACAATAAATAGCGTGAAAGATGGTTCTTCCTTTAGGGAAAAAAGTTAGATCTGTACCTTACACTATGCACAAAAATAAATCTAAGCTAGATTAAAGAGCTAGCTATAAAAACAAAACTATGAAAGAATTAGACAAGAGAATATTTTTCACATTTGGAATCGAGAGGGATTTTTTAAGATACAAAATAAATTCTTTAAATTCACAAAAGTGAATAACCAATACATGTATCTATATGAAATTATAGACTTTCTGTATTGCAAAGACATATAGAAAATAAGTGACAGCTTGGGAAAATATATTTGCAACACTAGAAACAGGCAAATTTTTAAGATCCAGATTATTTAAAGTGCCCTACCAATTAATAAGAAAAAGATAAGCAATCCAGCAAATATTGAAATGAATAATACATATAAAAAGATGGTCAACTCCATTAATAGCCCAGGCTAAGAAATTCCTGTTCTACTGCCTCCCCATTGCCTATAGAAAAAGTTCAAATTTTGCATTTCCTATAAGATTTTCCTTGATCTGACTCCCATCTCCCTTTCTGGTCTCATCCTGGGCCCGTCCTCCCCACTCCAAACTCCACAGTTTAGCCATGATGACCGACTCAGGACTCCCAACAAACTTGGCTGTTGCTGATGTATCTGCCTCTATCCTGTCTAGCATGCCACTTTGTTAGCCTGATGAACGCTTGATCTGTTCTCAAGACAATTATCATCTCATCTACCAAATCTGTCCTGCCCCTCCACCACAGCTCTTCGAATCCTTGGCAAAGCGTTCATCATCTTTGTACCCTCTCTCTGTCTCTCTCTCTCTCTCCATATATATACATACATGCCTCGTACAGAGAATGTACAATGATTATTAATTCAAATATAGCAATATCCCCTTTTCTTAGAGATTAGGTCATGGAAATGTAGAGTTTATTTTAACAGCTAGATAGAATTAGAATTAAATTAATATCCCTTTTCACTTGAATTCTAGACATTTTTTTACTTTCTTATTAACCTTATTTAACTTAAATTACTTAAAAATTCAATTTTTAGTATAAAACTTTCTACTTACAAAAAAAGCACAGGAAGTAAAAATTAAAAAGTATAATTAACTGACCTCTCATCTAGATATCTAGGAGAGCCAGAAGAATGCATGTCACCAAAAATAAAACAGGACAGAGTTTTAGAGCATAGGCAGAAGATAGCAACATCAACCACTCCAAGTTCAATATAAATCAGGACAAAAATGGTACCTCGATTTTGGCAATAACAAGGTTCTTGGTGACTTTTTCCAGGGCATTTTCAGTGGAATGATAGAGGACAATGCAGTAGGACAGAGACAATAAGAGAACAAGACAGAGAGACAGTGAATGGAGATTATTCTTTAGAACAATCTAACCTGTTCTGTGATTCTCATACCGTCAGGACCAATGATCAAGGCTGGCTGTTCTGGGTCTTGCGGAGTTCACTTCTAGAAAGTTAAGTGAAGGCAAAGACATTTTTGTCTTCTTCATACTAAATCCACAGTACCTAGCACAATATCTGGCACAAGGTATGTTCTCAAAAAATATCTGTTCAGTACTGAAATCCCACCATAGGCAAACAGAGAGGAGGGAAAAAAACCCTGAAATTCCAGAGGTTAGTAGCTCAAGGGTACTGTAATTGAAATAATTTGGGGAGACTCTCTGGTTCAAAATGATTTTCCAATAGCCAGGTCTGAGATCTTCTTGCCATGTTTCTTGTGTCAGACCCTGACCATGGGAGGGGGAGGGTAGTGAGGGGGTTCTGTGATCCACAGATGGGCATAAGATCCAGCTTTTTTTCCCCCTTGACCTTACCTGGCCCTGGATAGAGAAGATCCTCTTCCCTTTCCAGGGCTAGAGCCATCAGTGTTTGAGTCCAGAACTTCCAGAGGCCATGTTCTCTGGTGCAGAAATAAAGTCTATCTATAGTAGGAGACACCAAGGCCAAAATGCTGAGATAAGTGGAGGGCAGGTCCTAAAGAGTTTGAGTTGCTGGAATGGTTGTCCCTGAGGCCAGCCCATCCGTGGTTAGGTTACCTAACTCACTAAGTACTCCCTCTCCCCTACTCCATTTTCCTTGAATTCATTTGAGTTGGGTTTCTGGCACTTGTGTCTGAAAGAGCCGGGGAGATACAGGGTTGTGATTAGAAGCCCAATCTTTTCCCCCACAGTTCACATCTGCCTCTTGTACATGGCGCTAGTGACAGCCCGAGATCATTCCTTGTCTCCGAAATAGTACAGGCAGAAACCACAGTTGCCTGTTCTTGTAAATAAAATTTTATTGGAACACAGCCTTGTCCATTCATTTACATATTGTCTATGGCTGCTTTTGTGCTACAAGAGTTGAGTGGTTGTGACAAAGACCATATGGCCTGCAAAAGCTTAAAGTATTTACTGTCTGGCCTTTTACAGAAAAAGTTTGCTGACCCCTAATTTACAGAAAGAGATAATGTAGGAGGGGCTGAGTAACGGATACTGTTGATGCCTCACCCAGCTTCCCTTTTCCTGTCCTTGCACTCATATTCCAGCTGCTGTGATCGTTGGTTGATAACTTACAGATGCCTTCTTCTCTAGCTGCCCCCTTCTCCAGAGAAAATTGTCCAGCAATCTTCATGTCCCCACCCCCACTGCCCACTGCAGAATTTTGCCAATGACTGACTGATACAGGGGCACGGTTTGTGCTCCAGAACTTCCCTGTGGGATCGGTCTGAAGCTAGTCTTCTGCTTAGATCACAGATAACACTCCTGCCAGTTCCCCCCACCCCCTCCTAGAGTTCTTTCTCAATAAATCAGTTCAACAGGAATTCCTGTGCTAGTACTGCTTCTAGGAACCCCACTATAGGCAGGGGCAAAGGATCCTTTGCAGGTATGGCCAGTCTGGGAGGCACACTTCATAGAGGATGGTTATAGGACTGCTCTAATGCTCCTGGCTAGGTGAGCTGGACCAGGGAAATTATCCCACATATTTGTTCTTATACACCTTTTTTTTTTTTTGAGACAGAGTCTCGCTCTGTTGCCTGGGCTAGAGTGACGTGGCGTCAGCCTAGCTCACAGGAACCTCAAACTCCTGGGCTCAAGTGATCCTCCTGCCTCAGCCTCCTGAGTAGCTGGGACTACAGGCATGCACCACCATGCCCAGCTAATTTTTCTATATATTTTCAGTTGTCCAGCTAATTTCTTTCTATTTTTTTAGTAGAGACGGGGTGTCGCTCTTGCTCAGGCTGGTCTCAAATTCCTGAGCTCAAACGATCCACCTGTCTCAGCCTCCCAGAGTGCTAGGATTGCAAGTATGAGCCACCATGCCTGGCCTCTTATACACCACTTCTTTCACCCTGTATTTCCAGGCATATCAAAGCCCCTTCTTGACCCAAGGTACTTCAAAATTAAATATAGTTGTTGCGCGGTATCTTTGGGGGTTTAGTTCCAGAACCTCCTGAGGATACCAAAATCCAAGGATGCTCAAGTCCCTGATAGAAAACGGCAAGTATTTGCATATAACCTATGCACATCTTCCTGTATACTTTAAATCATCTCTAGATGACTTATAACACCTAATACAATGTCAATGCTACATAAATAGTTGTTATACTGTATTGTTTAGGGAAAAATGACAAGAAAAAAGTCTGTACATGTTCAGTACAGATGCATTTTTTTCCCAAATATTTTTATTCTGGTTGGTTGAATCCATGCATATGGAACCCACATACATGAAGGGCTGACTATATAAAGAAGAAAATGGAATCACCTTGCTAGCATTGGAATCAGAAAAAGTATAAAAAGAACAAAGTGTGAGGTTAGGGCTGCAATAGTGGCTTCTGTGGGAAGACCTGATATTTTGACTGAAGTCACTGATCAGTCAGGAAGTTATACCCTCAGATTCTGCCTTTCCTCCTTATCTTTCACCTCTCTCATCCCTATACAGAACTTGAAGACTTTGTGCTTTTAAATGATTTGATATTCAGATCCTGTGAATGCTGGATTTAGCCATTTTCGGGAGAACACGTTGCTGAGCAAAGAAATGTATGAGCAAAGCTAAGTTTATCAGTTCTTTACTCGTAGCTTGGTGTTATTCATTTTTGTGTTCACTGGGGCTGGCCCAGAGTAGCTGCTTAATGCTCGCTTGCTGATGAGTAAGCCTGTCCCCGGCTGCTGGGCAGTGAAATGCAAGACTATGTGAGCCTCTCATGTTTATAGCCATTGGGAAGGGGGAAGAGATCAGACTGGCTCATTTCCTCATAGACACAGGTGTTCTTCAACTCTGTTTGGCCGCTGGAGTGCGTGTGAATTCCTTGTTCAGGAGCGGCCAGTGGCTCAGGGTGGGGCAAGGGTGTGGCTGGGCAGAGCTCAGGAATGCATTGTTCCAGGAAATTTGTCCGAACAGTTTCTCTGCCTCCCTTTCCATGACTGGTTGTAGTTTCAGTAATAGAAAATCTGCCTATTAGACGTTTGCTTTAGCTACTATTGTAGTGGCCAAATGACTCTTGGGAAAAAGACCAGGACATTTTATTTTTGTCATTGCCAGGGGGCTAATACATGCAAAGCAGATCCAAACTCAATTCTCACCAAGTAGTGAAAGAAGTGATGTCCTGAGTGGGTCATGTCCCCAAAATGAACCTAGGTTATCACTTCTGATTGTGAAAAATTAAAACAGATTCCAGTTTTTCTTGCTCAGGTTTTTTTCTCCTTCCCCCACCCCGCACCCCGCCTCCTCTCTCTTGCCCTTTTCTTCTTTTCTATATCCTGGGAGCTCCCCTGAACCTTAGCTGGCATTAGACAGCTAACAGACAACTGTCAAGGCTTACAAAGATAGCTCTCAAAAGAACTGTTCTCTCAGCTGCCAAAATGGGATTGCACTAATGATCCTCCAAAAGTGGCATGAAAACTGTCACTCTAAAAAAGGAAACTGAGTCAAAATTAATATAGAGAGTTTATTTAGGCCAAGGTTCAGGATTACAGCTTGGGAAACCCTGGGAAGTGCACTGAAGAACAAAGGGGAGCTCAAGTTTTAAAGACAAAAGGACTACTCAGGAGAGGGAGCAGTTACAAAAGTTGTTTTTCAGGAATTCTCATTGGTTTACAGAAATCACACTGATTGGTGAGTGGCTATACATTGTTGAACTACAGGGTATGAGTTATGGTGTCCAGTTTATAGCATTGTTAGGTTAATTTATGGCTACTTGTCATCAGTCTAGAGCCCACATAACAAGTGGCTTCAAGAGGTGATTACTTAGTTCAAGGGAGGAGTGAGACTGACTGCTGTCACATTTCAGTGCCTCTCTGCGCCTGATAATTTAAAGGGGCTCACATTCCTCAGATAAAAAATTTCTTTTCTTTCTCAAAACCAACCTATCTCAATCTTTCCAATCACAAATTTTGCAGCAGTTACAGAAAAAAAAAAACCAGCAACCTGAGACAAGACCAAAGTCACATACCCCTCTCTTCTCCTTGCTCTATAGCAACTTCAATCCTACTTTGGTTCAGAAAGTTACTTAATTTTGAGGTGCTCCCTGACGTGCATCCACAGAATAGAGCCTTTGACCTCTATTTGAGTCACTTTAATTTTTTCTTGACAGTTTGATGCCGTGACTTGGATAGGGTCTGAACAAGCCCTGGATCCTGCTGAGGTTTCAGAGAAGGACAGAATGTGCTGAGGAACCCTTGCTTCTTCCCTTATTGGGGACTGCTGTTGGGTTGAGAGGTCTTGCTCCTGATCCTGTGCTCAGGTTTTTCCCTTGTAGCATGGGAGGTTTCAGGCTTTAATTCCCTGAGAGGATTAACCTATTGTCTGACAGGTCGCTGCATCTATTTTCCTTTTCTCTTTTGGAATTCTCTGGGCCAATGGAGGATTAGATGATGGTCCTAAGGTAGGACAAGGTCCTTCTCCCTTCTTCTATCTAAGATCTCCTTTACTATTAGAAACACAGTCTACCCAACCTCTTCCTCCAATGGACCCTTGCCAGGAAGGTGTTCTGCCACTGTGCTGCTCACTGTTAAATTCCTCTCTAAGTAGTGGGACATCAGGAAAGGTAATATTGAACTCTAATGAATTCTTGGAACAAGTCAAAACTTGTATATTTGCATGGCGCCTTAGAACAAAAGAAGACAAAATAGCTAACTTAACAATGGGTGGCTTTCTTTAATTGGTACGGAGAAGCCTCTGAGAAAAGAAACAATTCAAGCAGACTTCAATCTGGGGAGGTCTCTCTGAAAAGACTTCATCCTTCTCCCCACAATGATATCCTTCCTTTTGTGTAACTCTACTTCTGCCTCTTATAACCCAGTTCCTGCTGGCTGCCTTGTTTTCCTGGAACTTGCTCTCCCTTCTGTGCCCCTCTCTTCCTGTCCTTACTCAGCTCCCTTTCAAGGTGAGGAAACCATCATATTCAGATACAGACCTTCACTAGCTCCTTCCCAAGCAGTTCCTGACCCAAATCTAGCACCTCAACCACAAGTAACCTTCAAACCCTGGTTGTGGGTCATCTCCACACCATAATCAAAGATTTCCCAAATCCTCAAAAGAAGATAGCCACATGTAGAAGACTGAAACAGGATCTGCACCTCTCACAAAAATAAACTTACAATGGATAACAGACTTAAACTTAAGGCATGAAACTATAAGAATTCTAGAAGAAAATGTTGGAAAAACTCTTATAGGCATTGGCCTAGGGAAAGAATTTATGAAGAAGACTCCAAAGGCAATCACAGCAACAACAAAAATAAATAAATGGGATCTGATCAAATCAAAAAGCTTCTGCATAGCCAAGGAAACTATCATCAGAACAAACAGACAACCTAAAGAATGGGAGAAAATATTCACATGCCACATATCCAAAAAAGGGCTGATAACTAAAATCTATATAACATCAGAGGTAGGCAAAAGAATATGCTTCAGTTTGTATAATAATATTCATTCCAAGGGAGGTAGCCTTTGGAACTAGGAAAATAAAATTTATGCAGAAGTGCTATCTTCTAATTTAAGTAAAATAGAAAAAATAAAGTGTAGGATAAAGAAATCATAAAATAGCATGTAAGCAAGTATTTACTTTTAGTCTGAATTCTTAAAGGCTATCTCTTAAAAGGAGATTATGAAATTCTCAAAGGGTGTATGCAATACTGAATTATAGTGATTTGAGTAATATGCTAGGCTGATTAATTTTAATTCATACTTTTGTTATTCTAAGATCAGATATTCTTCTCGGTACAACCTGGGTCACATGTCCACCCTTGTAAAAAGGTGGTTGGACATGTTACCAGAAGAAGGGGATAAAATGGGTATTTAGCAAATAAAAGCAGTAAATATTCACTATCGTTATAACCGTGAGCATTATAGGAAAGCATTTTAATTTTTCATAATTATCAGATTTTAAAATTTTGAAAAAGACACTTGTGTCCTATATCAAATATTTTAACCTAGAATCCATATGTTATTATAAGATTCAGATTGTCTATAAAAGCCTTGGTAAGAAACACAAAATTTGAAGGAAGAGAATCTATAGCTTTTAACAGTTTCAGAGGAGTCCATAATGCAAGAAAAGATTAGCAGTTACTGCCCTATAGACTGTGAGGTGGTTTTGAGCCTAATGAATTAGTTCCAAGGGCAATATATCCAACTTTTGAAATAACTCATGGTAAAACATGCACCATACACCAATAAGACAACAGTGGTTGTCTTTGGTGATGGAATAAGAGCTGATTTTTCTTTTTTGTATCTTTTCTGCATTTTCAACATTGTCTATGATAAATATGAATTATGTCAGTAATGTAAAAGGTTAATTTCGTTAAAAAAAAATACCTACCTACATCCCTGGGCCTACCATAAAATTCCCAGTTCCAACATAGCAATTAAGCCATTTCAATATTTAAGGCAATGAGTAGTACAAAACACAAAGCATCAAAATTCAAAAGACATGAAAACTCACTCAAAGTAATCAGAAAATTTCATATTCTTGAAACTAAAATTTTGCAGTTCTCTCTTAAGCTCACTAATTGCCCAAACATTAAAAATATAAAGAAAGAAAAAGTAAGGAAAATGTGAACAACCATCCCTAAATCAATCCTGCTATCAAATTCTATTCTCATTCAAATGCTCTCCCAAGAGCTTTAAAACCTCAGTGGTGAATAGTGTCCTCCAATAAAGTGCACCATTTCATTCAGTGCCAAAAGATTAATAAAACTTAACCAAGATAATTACTTAAAAGTAGTCTCCATTGAGTGAGTCGAGGTGGGAAAAGACTCATTCCTGTTAGCAATAATTATCTCTGGGTAAATTATTTCCTAACTATACTCTCCCTAAGGTATCTTCTTCCGGAGAGCTCCTCCAGAGAAACCAATAGCCTGCTAGGGTTTATTTTAAGGTCATAATCCACTTGCCAGTCTATGTCAACCAAAAAAGGCTTCCTTCCTATCCTTCCTTTTTCCTAAACCTTCTTAGGATGTAGCTTCATTTCTCTCTGCCAACTAAAAAATAACACCAATATTGAAAGGTAGCACTAATGGAGTACTTAGCATAATATCCAGCATATAGAAAGTGCTCTATAGTCACCCATTCATTTATTTATTATCTTATTCACTCAATAAATATTTATTGAGAACCCACCATTTGCCAAGCACCATACTAGATGCTTAGTGTATATCAGTGAAGAAAGCAGATAGAAATTCCTGCTCACATATTTTCATTGCATGAGAGATGGGCAATAAAAAATAAACATAAGAAATAAATTATATAATATGTAAAAAGGTGATAATAAAAAGTCAAGCAGGGTTAAAAGATCGGGAGTGCCATGGGGGTGAGGCAGGGAGGGGGAGCTGGCACATGCTGCGTTGTTAAATGGAGTGGTCGACACAGATTTCGTTGAGATATGACTTGAACAAAGATTTGAAAGTGAGAAGTTAAATAAGAAAACACACAAAGGAAGAGCATTCTCAACAGAAAAAATTATTAGTACAAGGCCCTACAGAGTAAGAGCCTAAATGACTTGTGCAAGGAACCCCAAGGAGGCTGCACTAGGGTGAGAAAGGAAGAGAGCAGAAGGCAATCAGCTCAGAGAAGGAATGTGCGGATCACATACAGCCTTGGAAGGCTTTGTAAGGAATTTAGTTTTCTGAGAGAAATGGAATCCACTGTACAGTGTTAGAAGAGTAATATAATCTGATTTACATTTTTAAAGATCTCTCTAGTAAGCTCAAGCTATGCTGAGAAAAGACTGGAGAGGGCAGTGCTAGAAACAGTACAGGGGTGAACTCATGTCAGGATGGCAGCAGCGGAAGTGGTGAGATATGGCTGGATGCAGGAATTCTTTGTAGACAGAGCCAAGTGGGTGTGGGGGCTGAGCGGAAGAGAAAACAAAGATGACGCCAAAGATTTTGACTTTAGCAGCTGGATGGAGTTGTCATCAGTGAGATGGGGAAGGCAATGAGTGAAGCAGGTTTGAGGGGAAAATATCGAAATTTCAGTTTTTGGACATGTTGAGTTGGAGATATTTAATAGCCATCCAAACAGGCAGGTGGATGTGTGGGTCTGAAGTTTGGGAGAAAGGTCTATAGCAGAGATAAAAATGTAGGAATCATCAGCATATGCATGATATTTAAAACCACGGAGCGGGCTGATGAGAGAGAAAGCAGAAGAAGGGAGGGGAGGGGAGAGAAGAAAATAAAGCAGAACAAAGTCTGAGCCCTAACACACTTCAGCATTAAAGGAGAGAAGAAAGAATCAGTAAAGGATGAGAGAACTGAGAATGAGAAATCTGTGAAGCAGGAGGAAAATGCTACAGTATTTAATCTCTACAGTAACTAGGTACTATTATTATTTCCATTTTACAGCACAGAACTGAGGCACAGCAAAATTATACTGCCCAAGGTCACACAGCTCTGTAGCCTGGATTTGACTCAGATTTGTCTGATTCCATGGTCCCTACTCTAATCTAGAATGCTAAACTGCCACTTACTTAATCTTCAAGGCACATTTTGCCCCTAAAAAATACACATTTTTTAATATACCTCTCAAATGTTCATTCTCAAACAGCCCATGTCTTTTAAGGCTAAAATATATTGGGCTATCAGTCTCCATTCTCCCATTGTTTCTTACAGATCTTCTCTGCTTTTCCACCCTCAATTTGTAAAGATGTGCCTTCATTTCTTCAAAGTACATTTGATTCTGTTAAAACTCCTTCCAGCCTTCCTTGTTATTATCATTTATTGATCTTCAGTTCATTTCTCAGGACTTGGAAGCTGGGTTAATTTGATATCAATGTGGGCGACTAATCCACTTCACTGCTGGAAACTTACTGAGCCTAAGCACCCAAGATGCTAATATTCCATTCTGCAAACACAACCACCTAGACTTTCATATAGTCTACTCCCTCATTTTTTCCAAATTTAGTAGTCAACTTCTTCAAACTCTCCAATTCCTGAGCCCTCAATTTACTTTTCTTTGAACACCCTCTTGACTTCACTTTCTCCTCTTTTGAGCTGCAGCTTCCAAGACAACTCACTCAACCTTATAGCAACCCTGCACTCCTACTTCTCCTCTTCTCCCACATCTCAGCTCGTAACGGTTGCTGGGGAATCACAACTGCACAGATTGCTACAGATGAAGGTCTCCAATCTCAAATGAACCTCCAGTGTCACTAAGCAATACATATTTTTCTTACTGTCTTTGGTTAGTTTTCTCTCCCATTTTCTGAGCAATTATTCCAAGCCTTCATCACTCTAATCAATCCTCGCCTACGCACCACCAACACTACAGAGACCATCCCCTTCTATATTATCATAAAACCTTATCTCCCACCTATTTCAAAGAGAAAATTGAAGCCATCTGACACAAACTCCTTCTAGTTCCAAATTCCTGATCCCCCAAATTAATTTATCTGCATCTATATTTACTCATTCTTCCTTTCTTCTTGCCTCAGAGAAATAGATGTCGCTTCTCTTATTTAAGATTAATCCCTCGACCCACGCTCTGGATCCCATCACCTCCACCTTTTACCAAGTCACGCTCTGTCACTGATCCCATCTGCCTCCTGTGTCTTAGCCTTTCTCTCCCTTGGCTCCTACCTGCAGCAAATAAACACTCTCCAGTGGTAAGACAGGCTAATTTACATGGACTTTTCTTCTGATGCTCTTTGGATCAGGAATGCTTTCCCTTCTATCTCTCCACTGGAATCCTACTGTTCCTTGTGGACTTGGCTCAAAAATTCCCTTAGTTCTAAGATCACTCCTACCTACAACATATCTGTTTGAATTTCCATAGCATTTTTGGTACCATCCCTAGGTTACTTGTCCCATACTGCATTAAACTGTAATTTGTCCTGTCTTCCTTTGTTTGTGTCTTTTTTTTCTTTTGACAAACATTTTCATGTAGCACTTACAATGTTCCAGACATTATTCTAAATGCATTTTAAAATATTAACTCATTTAATAATATAAAAAATTATAAATATTTGCTTCTTTAAATATTTGTATACTTTTTGCCATATTATATTACATAGTCCTTGAAGGCAAAAATCATAATGATATCTTTTGGCCTCTCCCTATTACATTCTTGCAAATTGGGTAAGCATCTTGTACATAATAGGTATTTGGTGTGTTTTCCAAATGCACGGAACTGACTTGGCTATCATATAGTCTTCATCCCAATGTCAAAAATGCCATATCCTATCTTGTTCTGTAAAGTGAGGACACATCATACATGGTCCTTTAGTTATGATGTATGGAAAAAATCATATATAATCATATTTACCCTAGAAAATCTCTTAGAAAGGTGCCAAATTGAAGTCCTTCATGTTGTCTTTCAGTAATTCCAGAGCACCCAGCTTTCCTGTAGTATTGGAGATTTGTTTCATCTACTGAATGCCAAATGAAATAATTGGTACGCATATAGTGAACATGTTCAAAGACAATGGTGTATCTTTAAATCCTAGAATGATTTTCAGCTGATGAGATACTTACACAATGAGAGGCATGTGGGCACTGGTGCTGAGATCAACCAGCAGAACTACAGATTCGTATTTCCTAACCCACAATCACTCCCAGAATATGCTTATCAAGTGAAATGGCAAGTAGGTAAAATTGCCCAGATTGCTGGTGCTATTGTATCTCATTGAATCTGAGGACATTAACTGAAAGACACATAATTTTATATACCATTAAGAAAATTTAAATGTTGCCAATTAAACTCTGTCATGCCATCAATTGTAAAAATAATTCCAATTTTAGAAATGTTAAAATGTGCATCTTATAATCAATAAGTACAATATTAACATTTTTAGCCAAATTGTAAGATTCTCATAAAATTTTATTTTGTATACCCAGAAGAGTCCTGTACATAGTAGACAGACAATAATTTTTGTTGAATTTAACCAAAGATATATTTAAAAAGCCAATTAAAAGTTTCCCAGTTGAGCACATAAGCAAATTCATCCTCATTGAAAGTATAAAGCCCAAATCATAAAGCATTTTGACCCCCAGATGTAAATAAGTATAATATCATTAGACTAAATTCTAAAAACAATCTGGAATGGTAAGCAAGAGGCTCCCCAAAAGTTGTAGGTAGAACCAAGAAGATGAATAATCGACCATATTTGGCATGTTTACTATTTATTTGAACTGCTGGGGTCAGGGAGCATTTCTGCTCTGCCCATAATGGCGACTTTTGCCTATGTTTCAACCACTGTCCATCCCTTACCAGCTCAGTTTCACACACATACCTCCACACACACACCATTCCCAGAGCCCAACTAGGGAATGGATGCTACAGAAGACTAATTATAGCCCCAGACAGGCACTGGACCCATTTCACAAGTGGACGGGATCACGGCAGTGAAATCAAATAATCACACCCAATTGTTACACATGGGAAGACTAGAAACAATTCCCTAGACTTGTCATAACATAGGAACAGCCTTGACATTTACACTCATGACATAAAAGAATAACAAGCCACATGTGTCTAAGTCATTAATGACCTCTAAAGAAACTTCACAGATTCCTGCATGTATGTATGCATGCATACATGCATGGACAGACAGATGAATTTGTGGTGAAACATGGAATAAGATGAAAGAACACTCAGTAAAAAAATATATATCTAAAGAAAAACTAGAGAACTGTTCAGAAAGTATGTCTTTATCTTCAGTGGGTAAAGATTTATATCAAATATTATTATTCTAAGTCTTAGATTTTCTTGGCAATTTTGCTGTATATCATTAACTTTATATTATCTGAGATAAAATTAAAACGTAGTATTTTATATTGCATTATAGACATATATAGGGCTTCACCTTCCCTAGGATCCTGGACTTATAGAGATAGAAAGGATATTAGTGATCATTAAATCTACTCCAAACATTTTGTAGATGAGGAAACTAAGATCTAAGGATTGTCCATGACTTGCCTAATACCTTGAGCCACTGGTTAAGAACCAGTGCATTAGATAAATATTCCTTTACTAAACAACCACAACCACAGAGCCTGATCAGAGTTAACAGAACTAGAAAAAGGAGCTATATACTCTTGTTATTTGTGTGAGGGGAGAGTGTATTGGGAGGGAATGTAAAAAGGCATTGAACACAGACAAATGAAACGTTAGCAGGGACACTTGAAATACTGCCCAAAGAAATCTTCTAGGAGACTGGGAGGCCCATGTAGTTATTGTTTAACAAAACCAACTTGATATTTCAATATAAAAGCAAGAATGACTGAAAAGTGAGCAAGCACCTCATTAAAAAACACTTTTAATTCCACTTTTCAACTCTCATCAGAACATCAAAGAAAATAGCACATTTATTTCTATAAACTGTAAGATATTCTTTAATGGTCATCCTTGATTTGTTCTGAAAGCCCCTAAGTATTCTAAGTGCCAACTTTATCAGATATATATCCATATTCTGCATCTTTACATGTACACATTCAAATATCTATCTAAATATACAGATTATTATTACAATTTAGTGTTTCAAAAATTTAATAACTAGTGTAGTGATGCAAATTTGAGCACTCTTTTTAAAAGGCTGCAATGTTTGTATGGACATCTACAAAAATAACATGGGTTAATCTTTCAGGAAAAAAAAATTAATCCCTCAGGTACACACCTCTTAACAGAATCAACTTCATTTCATGTGACATTGTCCTTTCCAGAACTGCAAATTCAATGAACGCAGCAGGTCCTGATCTTGGTTTTTAACAGATGGCCTCAACGCTATGACAGTAATAGCATCTGACATGTGTTATTTCAATGATCTCTTTTACTCTTGGAAAAGTATGGAAGCGTTAGATCCCGTGTGTTCCTTCAGATTGTTATTTCTGGCATTCTCTTCTTGGCATATGTTGTGATGAACCATTCATAACCAATTAAATTTTCATTAAGGTAAAAACAAAATCTTTATAATCCATAAGTCTACAATTTGCCTCAGTTCCCAAGGTAACATTTTCTGTGCAAAGGTGCCAATTCCACAAATAATCAAGTGTGGGGCTGGTTTAGATTGATTTTTTAAGAATTAGTTACTTTGCTAAAGGGAGGTGAGTACAGAGTGGGGAGGCCTGGAATCCCCGAAATGGAAAAGAGATGAAATGCCTGAAAGATTCGTGGCCTTGCTCTCAAAGCATTTTGCAGGGACACAATAATCATAGGTTCTCAGGAATCACATCAAAAGAGGCTGAGCCACATGATGCCACTTGAATGGCACCACATGGGCTGGCTGCAAAGATCAGCTGGAGCAGGCAGAATTCCTGGATCTTTAAGGTAGAGCTTTAGAGCTGATTGTGACTGTAATTAACAGCTTCCTCTAACTGTGCAATGGAATTTTCCTGAAGGATTCAGTGGTTTTACTCACTGGCAGGTTTGGTAAAATGTGATTTCAGGCAGCACAGAGCTTTCAACTCAAAGTAGCTAAATCTAGTTAAAGCACAAACATCAATGATTTTCAGTGAGCGCACATCATAGAAATGTCTGAGCATCATAAACCACTGCTGATTGCTTCTTTCAGAAGGAAGCTGCAACTAAATGGGACCAGAGAAGATGAGAAAGCTAGCCCAGGCCTCTCTCTTCTTGAACTGGCACTTAAATCCTATATATTTTTTCCTAAAATAGTATTTTCAAGCCTACTTAGTAACTGGTAGACTATTTTCAATGTACACTAAAAATGTCGGCTAACAATTGGGAGAGAATTTGAATTGAATTCTTTACCTTGTCTCACCCTTAGCACAACCTTTACCTCGGTGATATTTCAGAACCTGCACAGGAGAGAATTTCTTCCTACATGAGCTTTCAGCTATAAATGTTACTTCGTAAGACTCCTTTAAGTATTTTCCTTCTACTAAAAAATTGAGTTCAATGATTCACAAAGAAAATGTTAAAATGTGTAAGTGAAAGTCCAAAATAGTGTAAAATAAATTTTTGTACTATTGATTTACTATTGAATATCTTACCATAATGAGTTTTTAAAAATTACCTATGTTTGTGAAATAAGTACTTTATACCTTTCTAAGTGGTTTCACGTAGGAACCTAAGAAGAAAAGAAAACGGAAAAAAATAAACCCACAAACAAATCGCGTGAATACAGTGAAAAGTAGGAGTTTGGTGAGAGTTTTCTCTGCTTGACTGCTTACTAGAAAGAAGAGAAAGGAGACTGAAAGAGCCAGTAAAAAAGTGGCAGTAATAAGCCCATCATTCCATTGCTGAGCAGCTGCAAAATATTTAACTAGAAAGAGAAGTACCAAGAAATGGGTGTGCATAAGATTCAGCACTTCATAGATGCTATCTAAGAACTCGCGGAAATGAGGGCTTGTGAAAGAAAGAGGTGATGAGAGCATGTAAGAGGATCAAAGGAAGTACAGAATGAAGAAGGGAGCATCTGTGATGGACAGAGCAGCCCGTGCCTGGACCAGCAGGTTGTACAAGGGCTCGGAACACAGCGCCGTGATGAGAAAGTGGCCTGGAGACTCTCTGTGACACGCTAGCCTTCAGTTGCTTAAATTCTTTGGAAGTGGTCAGACTCCCTCGGACAAGATCCAAAATAAAATTGCCTTTTGTCAAAGTCTGATCTAAAGTAAATGTCTATAGCAAATTTTCACTGTATTCACTTGAAAACTTATATGTGAAAAAACTGGTATGACATTACCTCCTCCTAAGGTTAATTTTGCATCAGGTATTTTCAATAACAAAGCAAATTATTTTCAAAAGAATGATAATTCTTTCTTGAAGTTGATCTGGGTAAGAAATTCTGATTGGCCTTCTGAGATGTTGAAGCCTTGGTAAAGTGAAATTGAGAGAAAATAAGTACTTTTTTCAAAAGAACCAACTTTATTATATACTAGATACAAAGAAATTTCAATAAATGTATAAAAGCAGAATTTGGACAGATTCCATTTTCTAACCATGATGCAATTAAAGAAGTCAATATCAAAGCCAGAACCTCTTATTTAATAAATATCTAAAAATACTCTACTAAACAAATTTGGGTCAAAAAAGAAATTAAAAATAAGACTATTGGAGAGAAAACTAACAAAAAATAAAAATGATAATCTTAATTGGGTCAGAACAGAAATGCTATCATTTTTAAAAGAAATAATGAGTGAACTAAACATACAATGTAAGAAATCAAAGAAAGAACTTGCCCAAAATTCTACCTGAAACTTATTCCTTCTGCCTCTTCACCATCTCAGTAGTTGGCACCACCATCTACCCAACTGCGTCAACTCCACATCTGTGTAGCATCCTTGATTCTGCCCTTTCCTTGTTGATTTTAACTCCAAAGTTTAATTCAAATTTATCTACTTCCATTGTCACCTCCGCAATCCGAGGCCCATTATCTCTCACTTGGACCATGGCAATGACCTTCTCATTGTTTTTCCAGCTTCCATTCTTGCTCTCCTAGAAGCCACTTTGCACATAGCAGCCAGTGGATTCTTTTGGAAATGTGAATTATTGATTATATCACTCCTGCTAAGACTTTTCAATGGTTTCCCATTGCACGCATATGAAGATCCAAATTTCTCAATAAGGTCTTACCACAAAGACTGGGACATGTGAACAGAATTTGACCCACAGACATGTTTTTTTACCCTACAAGGTGTTCAAAAGAGTCTTAATTTATTGTGAATATTTGAAAAATAGCACACTAAAAATGGAAATTTCTGAATTATTTTTGAAAATTTGAAAAATCTGCCTACACTGATTGTGTTTTCATGTGGTAAGTAATAACTACATTCCCTACCACTCCATCTTATCTCCAGACTCTAGTCTAAGTAGCAATGGTTCTTTTTTCCCCCAGCTTTCTTAAGGTATAATTGACAAATAAATCGCATATACTTATGGTGTACAATGTGATGTTTTGATATATGTATACATTGGTGAAATGATTGAATCAAGCTGATTAACATATCCATCATTTCACATACATGTCATTTGGTAGTGAGAACACTTAAGATCTACTCTCTTAGCAATTTTCAAGTATACAATACTTTAGTATTGTCACCATGCTATACAACAGATCTCCAGAACTTATTTATCCTATCAAACTGAAACTTTGGACTCTTTGACCATCTCATTCCCTCCTTCATGAATAATTCTTTATCATTAAGTGTGCATAGTCCCTCTTTCAGGTCATAGTCATGAATATTTTTCTATATATAAGTATCTTTTACTTTTTCAAGTGAAATCTAGATCAAGGGAGCCACATGTTTCTTACCCCTGGAGCATTTTGTTTGTTTATGATACTTGCCCCAACACTGGATTGAAATGGAACGCCTACATGTTTTTCAATAATACACCAAACAGACTCTTACAAATTTCCAGACGTTTAAGGACATTTAAATATTTGGCATTACATAGAAAAAGATTTTTCCATAAAAATTTTCACTTTTCATGTTGGTAAATCAATACTAGGAAGGAAGGAAGACAGGAAGTCAGTCAGAAAGAACAAATGAACATTTGTGAAGCACTTTTCTGTGCCTGGAACTGTGCTTGGCACAATGGGATGCTAAAAATTAATGTATAACATAAGGTTTCTATAGAGGCTGAAAATTAAGCCAGAGAAATAGAATATGTGAGATGACTAGAAGATAATTAACAGCTATATTATATTCTGTGGATAACTACAATAATAATTTAAGAAAAAAAGAGATCAGGGAATGCTGACAAAATCAAGGAAAAGTCAAGTTAGAGAAGGGCGTTGACAATGGAACAGCATCTCAATACATGCAGAAATTCCAGACACGGAAGGCAATGTGAACACAAGCAAGAAGGGAAAAAGCAGCAAAGCATCTAGCAAGACAGAGAGAGAGAACAAGATGACTCATTTGACTAACGTGAAAGTGCTTAACATAATGTAACACTGACAATAACATCTCCTGTGTGTGTGTATATATACGTATGTCTTGATGTGTGCTCATTTGCATTTCTGCCTGTAGCTGCTGGGGGACAAAATGGGCTGCCATCCACATTTCTAGCTCCTGGAGGGTGGGGATCATATTTTCCATGACCCACCCGGTCCATTTGTAGCATCTCTCAAAATCTCCCTAGACACAAAGTAGAAAGAAATGATAATAACAATACATTGTCTTTAGATAGTGTTCTTTATGAAATAGTTGGAAGAATCTTACAGCAAAAATTACATGTATTTTTATGTCTCTATACGGTAAGTAGATGAAAAGCTTTTATCTGCAATTCAGACAGAATGAATAAAGGTGTTAAGTGACTTGTCCGTGCTGTGTTTCTGGCTAAATTTCAGGTGACTCTCTATAATTATTTAGCTTTTCAGGTGGCTTTGGAAATTTCTCCTCCTCTATCCCAGCAGAGCGCTTCCATTGTCTTCCCCACTCCTGCGGCAGGGCTAATAGGTCTCTGATAGTAGGCTGCAAGGATGTCATTAGCCTCTCTCCACTCTATCAGCTCACCTCACACCAGAAAGAGCTTCAAAACAGTTGGCTAGAAGTTTCCTACTTGATTTTGATTTTTTTTCCTATTTTTTTTTTT
>CAUYSK010021083.1:0-11929 GCA_963575035.1 Avahi laniger
GGGAGGCTGAGGCAGTACGATTGCTTGAGCCCAGGAGTCTGAGGTTGCTGTGAGCTAGGCTGACGCCATGGCACTCACTCTAGCCAGGGCAACAAAGTGAGACTCTGTCTCAAAAAAAAAAAAAAAAGTTTGTTTCCCCAAAGCTTCATTCCTGTATTTCTGAATATTTAAATGTAGATTAATGGTATATTGTGTATTTAATAGTGTATGCAAAATATAAATTTAAAATGGATCATTTTTAAGTGTTGGCATTGTTTTTCTGACAAAATTATTAATAAGAATATAATAAAATAACAAGTGAAAAATAAATTTCTATTTTATAAAATGGTGTGCATGGCCTTCGTTGGGTGTTATGGCTTTAATGTGTATCTTCAAGCAAATAAAAAAATTTTTTTTAACACATAAATTGTTATATTTTACCAAAGCCTTTTATTATATTCTCCAACAAGATGCACGCCTCCAATGCTAATATGTTTAATAGGCACAGAGTAGCTTAGTGGAAAGAGTTTGTGTTAGAAATTATGGAGTTTGAGTTGTATTCATAGCTCAACCATTCCCATATTTTTCAAATAGGAAAACCAGCAGAGTTTAAGTTATTTAAGATCTTACTATAGAGTATTCCAAACTGTAAAATGAGAGAGTTGAAGTAAATACAAACTTACTTGAACAGCTTTTAATAGCCTGCAAAGCCGTTGTACCCTACAAAGTAAGATTTTATCTTTATTTTACAGACGACACATTAACTTGCTGAAAGTCACAATTGGTAGTAAGAAGATAAATATTCAGAGTCTAATTAGGAGACAGAAGCTACACAGTAATTTGAACAGGGAAAGTTTCATATAGAAAATTATTAACAGGGAATTAGAGTAATGGGGAATTGGTTAACAAGAGTTAAAGAAAATTTTAAAGAATACAGGAACAGCAGATATGGGGAGCAGCCTTTATCCCTAGAGCTGAAAGAGAATGCCCAAGGAACAGTCCCCCACCCCCATGTCCCAGCCCTGAGATCCAGACCTCTTTGGACAGAGCACTGCTGGGACACGCTGGGTGGCCAAAAAGGTATTGAGGTGCCTCACTGGGGATCCCTGCTGGAACCTGAAACCCCCTACAGAGTCACCTGAGAGGGTGTCCAGGAGGCCACTCACAGGGTGGTCATTCAAGAGGAAGCGCCTCAGTGGAGGCACTGCTGTGAAGCTATCAGAGGAGGTGCTGGGGGAGGCTGCTGCCACCGTTAGCTGCAGGAACCTGGAGCCCTGAAGAAGCAGACCCACAGGAGCCTGGTGAGAGAGACACAGCTTAACCCTCCAGTGCCCTCCACCAATAAAACTTAACCTCTTGATAGCTGACAAAGGAGAAATATTTGCAGAGCTCATCCCTGTCATCACAGAGCAGGCAAAGAAGGTTGCATTTGGAGCTGAGAAGTAAGCAATTAATAACTAGTACACAAGATAAGACTTGGGACTTTCAGGGCTCTTGAGACCCACACTTCCTGTTTGCATCTCCTCCAACTCCTTAAAACCTGTAACTCTAAAATTGCAGGATTTTGTATTCTTCACTCAAGTGTGACTTGCTTGAGATTTCTGTCACTTGTTCCATTTGTGGCAAGTCCACATTAACTGGACTTCTAAAATCATGACTATAGAATCTGGTCGTAATTGCTGCTGTTGCTGTAATGCGTGTATAGCCTCTTGCCTTTAGGGAATGTATATAGACAGCCCTGGCTGCCTCATTGCTTTCCAAAGATCTGGTTGCTAGTTTTGTTTTTTTTTAAGTTTCAAAATGATAAACAATATAGTTTGGATGTAAGGATGTTTAATTATGTTCTCGTGTGAGGAGGAAGCACCACTGTTTTTTAAAAAGCAGCAACTTTATAAAAGCAAACTTATATTTTTCTTTTAATAGACTATGAGCCTCAAACAATTTGTGAGCATCTACAGTACTTGTTTGCCTTGTTGCAGAACAGTAATAGACGATACATTGATCCATCGGGATTTGTTAAAGCTTTGGGCTTGGACACTGGGCAACAGCAGGTAAGAACTTTTTTTGTTGTTAAATGTTCAAAGGTACCCAAGTATTTCTTAGACTATTTATAAAAGGAGATGATGTAGAATGCTTTTTAAAAATTAAATGTTTAAAAATTTCACATTACAGCCTTTATTTACTGCCCGGTATGTTATACATTATACTTGATTCCATTTCTGAAAATTCACATGTGGGCACCGAATGATTCACATAGCTTTAGTCCTTGTTTGAAAATGATAAGTTGGAAGTACAGGTGGTTTCTGGAATATTTAATTTATTACTATTAGTATTAGAAGTTGAAAAGCAAGATATGATTTTTATTTTTATTAATCTAAACTTATAGGATGCTCAAGAATTTTCAAAACTCTTTATGTCTCTGTTGGAGGATACTTTGTCTAAACAAAAGAATCCAGATGTACGAAACATTGTCCAACAGCAGTTCTGTGGGGAATATGCTTATGTAACTGTGTAAGTCTATTTCAACTTTTTCATGGTACATTTTATTCTAAGACAGTTGCTCATATGTTATCGAATTTTCAGTTCAGTTCCAAGTTACAGCTTTAGTGGGTTATCAGGGGACCTGAAATATTTATAGTAATACACTTCCGTGGGAACATGTAAACAGCTGACTCGATAATTGCAGTTGAACCCATCCAGGTGTTAGGAACTATGTCTGGTTGAGCTCTTACCATCTGCTCATACTTTATGGCTGTGTGGTTGAGCTGAAAGAATAAGATTGGAGCCAGCTAGAATACTAACAGTAAATGTAAAATAACTTTTTAAAAATATATGACCTCACCAATCACTTTCTGTTTTTAATTTTTAATATACATACTGTAGATAATTTCTGTGAAAGAGAATTAAGGTTATAAATGCTTCTTTCTATCTAGGATATAATACAATGGAACTTCATTGCCTTTCTCTCTCTGATCTTAATTTTATCGCTCTATTTTATTATAGTTGCAATCAGTGTGGCAGAGAATCTAAGCTTTTATCAAAGTTTTATGAACTGGAGTTAAATATCCAAGGCCACAAACAGTTAACAGATTGTATCTCGGAATTTTTGAAGGTATTCAAATTTTGGTGTATTTATTGTTTCTGCTCATTAACAGTTAAATGCTATTCTGAGTGGTATTTTGATTTAATGGATAGAGCCATTATGTCAGCTTTTTCTACATAAGAAGTGTCTGTGTAGCAATCTAGAAGAAACTTTATAAAAAGTACAGAAGCAGGCTGATGTCTTAAAATAATTTTTGGTTATTTCAAGTTAGGTATGTGTGAAAACTTATAGTGGGTAGTGGAGTATTGAAGGAAATTAAGCTCTGTTAACATAAATGTAATTTGCCTTTTCACATAATGAGAACTGGAATGTGTTAAGTACAAATTTTTTTGCATTGGTATGGTCATTCTTCAGCCCCTCTAGTCCGTATTTCTACTGTCTGTATATTTAGATATATGTGGAGATATGGAAGTGGTTCTTTTTTGTTCTTTGGAAAACTGCTAAGAGGAAACATTTTGTTATCAAGCTTAAATAGATACGTAGCATAATAGATAAGCTTATACAGCTTCCTGTCTTAAAATATTTTTCCTATTCCCCCAGCACCATTAGGATGGCTGAAGCAGTCATTTATTGAATTCATTCAGCTAAATATTGAGTGTTTACTGGATGTCAGGCAGTGTTTCAGCTGTTGGGGATAACAACAGTGAACGAAGCACACAGAATTAGCCTTTGTAGAGCTTGTAGTGGTGTGGATACCAGGGAGGGACCCTGAAGTAAATATAAGTAAACTGTATAGTGTCAACCATAATAAGTGCTATGGAGAAAAGTAAAGCAGGGAGGGGGGCTGGACAACATGATAGGGAAGAGGGCGAGGCTGGTGGCAATTTGAAATAAAATAATTGAAGGCGAAGCAGCGAGCCATGCAGCGATCAGGGAGAGGAGTGTTCTGGGCAGATGAAATAGCAGAGGCCGAGGCGAGCATGCGCCTGCCTGGTGGTCTGAGGAACAGCAAGGAGGTCAGTGCGGTCAAAGTGAACAAGCAAAGGGAAAATGATAGAAGATGAAGTTGTAGAGGTAACCAAGGGCCATATCGGACAGGGCCTAGTAGACCTTAGTCAGAAGTTTGACTTCGACTCTGAGTGAGATTGAGATGAGATGCTCAGGGTTGTGAGCATAGGCGTGATACGGTGTGTTTTAACAGGGTCTTGAAAATAGGTTGAAGGTTGAATGAGGGCAGACAAGAGTACATGGTGGCTTGGACCAAGGGTTAGCTGAAGCGGTGATAAGTAGTGTTTGGCTTTTAGATGTATTTCCAAAGTAGAACTGATAAAATTTGCAGACTGGATATAGAGAAAAAGAGGGGAGTCAAGGATTACTAAGGTTTTTGGCCTGATCAACTGAAAGGATGGAGTTGCCAGTACCGAGATGGGGAGGACTGTGGGGAAGGAGGAGGGTCGGGAGAGAAGTTAGGAGTTTGGCTTTGAGCATGTTACATTCGAGAGCTGTAGTTTAAGGGGAAAAGTCAGGGCTGGATAAGATCATGAAGGGAGGTGGGAGAGAGACAAGGACTGAGCCCTGGGACATTCAGATGTCAGGGGACCAGGGAGATAGGAGCAGCTGGCAAAGGAGTCTGTGGAAGAATGGCCAGTGAGTCAGGAGGAAAATAGGTGAGCATGGTGTCCTGGAGGCCAAGTGAAGAAACGATGGTACCAGGGTTGTATTACTTACAATAATCTGTTACAAAAAGCCGTTACAGAATTATAAAGGCAAATTTTAAAAGAAACCACTATCAGCTAAAACGTTTGATTTTTCTGCATTTCTCTTTTTAGCTTTGTCTCATGAATTTGGTTTAGTAATTTTAACCAAATACATATATAATTTTGTATTCTGGTGCCCATATGTAGTTTCTACCCACTTTTTAAAAATTAATTTTGCATCAAAGTACATATGACATTTCTTTTTAAAACCTACTTTTTTAGAATTCTCAGAAATAACATTACCAGGACAAAGAAACTAAAACAAGTATTTTAAAAATCATACATTTTGGAAATAGGCACATCAGTTTTAAGCATCATTATATACAAATTGATAATGTAACTGCTAAGCAGTGCCTATTAATCTCTCATGTGTCCATTATTTATAGTAGTTTGTTTTTAAACAGCTTGAATGGGAGCTATTAATTAAAATGAAATTATAGTTATCAGAGGTTTTTTCACTTGTTTTAAATTTTTTCATCTTTTTAAAATTAATGTGTCTTATTCCTGATCAGGAAGAAAAATTAGAAGGAGATAATCGATACTTTTGTGAAAATTGTCAAAGCAAACAGAATGCAACAAGGAAGATTCGACTTCTTAGCCTTCCTTGCACTCTGAACTTACAGCTAATGCGTTTTGTCTTTGACAGGTAAATGTGTACAAGTAGTAGTATGCGTTGTTCATTGTGGGCTAATAATGTACAGATTTTACCATAGATAAGATAATAAAATGATTATAATTTGAAATTGTAGATTTAAGGGTAAAAGTTATAGATGGCGCCTATCATTTTGAAATGTCAGCATTTCATGATTTTATTATAAAATTCTTAAAGAATCCAGGCATATGTAATTGAGAACTAGAAAAGTAGGTAAGCCTTACTTTTTATTCTAAGAAATTATTAAAAACTATAAAAAAACTGAATTACCTTGACATTCTTTATTATTGTATATTTTAAGTAAATGTTTTACTCATTACAGTACCCCCCGACTTCTGTGGGAATGTAACTTTCATTTTATAACTATAATAAAATCAAGGCAGTGTTTGCACATGTGCATTTCTTCTGTAAAGCAGGAGCATCTATGTTTTTCTTTTGTGATTAATTTAAAATTTCTAGAAATATGTTATATTTGGAATCAGCACTTTGAATTCATACTTTTTAACCTATTGGTTATTATTTGCCCAATTATAAAACAGTATTATGTTTACTTCTAATTGTACACGTTTTTGAGCAAGATTGCTAAATGAAACCTACCTACTACTGAGTTTATTAAAATAGCTGATAGAGCTTATACATTGTTTTATGATTGTTATAAATATAATCAGCTTTCCTCTTGGTTAGGCAAACTGGACATAAGAAAAAGCTGAATACCTACATTGGCTTCTCAGAAATTTTGGATATGGAGCCTTATGTGGAACATAAAGGTAATATTTTTACTGAGCAGTGAAAATTATAAAGCTCAGAGGCTGTAGCTTGTGATCTGCTTGTGATGAATATAGAATAGCAGTTACTGCTAGTTTTTATTTGTTAATCTCTGTCTGGGAACAAAGGCTTTTTCAGATGAGCCAAGATGTTAATTCCATTTTCTGTGAGTAAGGACATAACAAAGATTAGTTGGTTCATCAATCAATAGCTACATAATTAAGGGTATAAAAAGAATTTGTAAAAAATGCAAAAGGTATTTTACTGTTGCTGAACCCACACTTGTTACCTTAGTTTCAGTACTGTTATCTGTTATTCCTCAAAACCAAGAGTCTCCAATTTGCCTCCATTCCTTTTTTGTTTTTGGAAACAGAGTCTTGCTCTGTTGCCCGGGTTAGAGTACGATGGCGTCAGCCTAGCTCACAGCAACCTCAAACTCCTGGGCTCACGCAATCCTCCTGCCTCAGCCTCCTGAGTAGATGGGACTGCAGGCACAACACCATGCCCGGCTAATTTTTTCTATATGTTTTTTTAGTTGTCCAGCCAATTTCTTTCTATTTTTAGTAGAGAATGGGGTCTCACTCTTGTTCAGGCTGATCTCGAACTCCTGAGCTCAAATGATCCTCCCGGCTCAGCCTCCCAGAGTGCTAGGATTACAGGTGTGAGCCACCACGCCTGGCCTTCCATTCACTTTTTAAAAAACTTTTTAACAGAAACATTAGGTGGCATAATTCCAACATTTATGCTGTAATTCTTTGTATTTGTGACCACTTAGGATGTTATATCATAATTGTAACAAGAAATAAGTACTGCTTTTTTTTGTTGTTGTTGTTAGTAGTCTTCATCTTACCAAACAGGGTGATTCTTGTTAGAGAAAATAAACATTTTTTTTTTAACAATTAAATAGACCACAGTTTAATATTTTTGAAACAGTTCAATAACTGTCATTCAGTTGCTTTAATATACAGAATTTACCTTTTTTCGTCTAAATAAAACCTATTAAGCTGGCCACATACAGCAGTAACAAAAAAATGTAAAGAGAACTGTAAAATGTACTGTACAACATTACAAAGTAGTGGTTGTTTGTGTGTCTACATGTATGTATATTATATATATAAACTATACATGTATACATATGTGTATTTATAAACATGTATATACACACATACACATAATTTTAAAGGTAATCAAGTGATTCTAGGAGAAAACAAACATCTTATGCTTACGTTTCTCTTGCCCTGACTAGAAGGACTGTTTTACTTCCCTTTTAAGGTTGATCTTAATACTCATAAAATTTTTACTGTAGATATTATTTCATAAACTCTATCTCTTTCCAAAGAAGTTCTAGAGATAGCTGATAATTGAAACAAACTGTAAAAATCTTTAAAAGAAATGATTGGGAAGGTCAAGGAAGGGCATGTTAAGTAAATGTTTAAGCTTTCAAATGTATAATGTTTTATTAGTACTTTGGTTTAAAATTTGCACCTCCATGGAAGAAGGAAACTGCTGTAAACTTTCCTTCTGGATTTCATCATTGTTACATTTCATTGAATGAATACACTTAGCTCACTTTATATAGTAAGCTAAGTGAACTTAGTTTACTTTATATAATAGTTTGTTTTCTGCCTCCCTTATTTAGGTAATTGTTTGAAAGTAGGGAAGTCTGATGGGTTAGTGGCTTCTCAGAGGCCAGAAACTTAGGAGATGTGAAATTTAGCACTTTCTTTGATTCTACTGTATGAGTTTGAATTGTTATTATTGTTATTAAATGTATTATATATTTGTCCAGGATTTATGCTATAAAGAAAAGAAGATATTTATGAAATAGACTTGATAGATTAGAAACCTATAGAAATATTTACTTTTAGCATGTTTACTAAATACAGTAAAACCTTAATTTTTAAATAGGGAAATAAATATTGTCTTATTTTAGAATTGTTGGACTGATAAAATTAATCTAGTAGTTTGTAGGTTACACACTCATCTTTCACAGACTGTTGTAATGTTTTCTATAAAAATGTGCCACCTTATATAGATAGAAGACTAAAAACAAATTAACTTTTGTTGTAATTGCATAGGGTTTTTTCTAGATAATTTCAGAAATTCAGAAAGCCTAAAGATGAGAAATAAAAACCATACGTGTAATTCTATCGCCAGGATAACCAAACCAGTACTTACGTTTTTCTATATTCTTATTCACGTGTGTCTACATACATATATCCACACAAAACTGAGAGAATAGATCTAAAAGTTGATCTATTATTAAAGGAGAATTCACCTGTTTCTTTAAACAGTGAGCCTGCACCTCTGCAGAGATCTGTAGAACGAGGGATCCTCATTCCTTCAACATTAGCACCTGACTCTTTAACTCAACTCCTGCCATATTTCTTGGGGATTTTAAAACTACCGTAATTCTGAAGTTGATGAGTATAATGAATTTATGAGTATAAATTCAAGTTATCTGCAAGAATAGTAATGTAATATGAAAATTTTTGTGGTGTCTGTTGGTAATAAAGTTATGGTTACTGCTAATACTTCTGTGGCTTATTGTCTTCATTAATAATTTACGGAATATTACTAAGAACCCCTCGTAGTAGACGATCCTTCCAGGTGACCCGCAGCAACTTGTCTCCTTCAGCAATCTTGTCTTATTCCCTCCCTCAGCCCTACTGAGTGCCATGCCCCACCTTGTCCTTCCATAGTTTATTTCATGCATCTCAGTCCATCTTATTTTTTCTCCTGTTTAAATTGTGAAATATAACATATTCCTAAGAGGTCAAAATAAAAAATTGTGTGGCTTGGCAAATTATCATGAAGCGAACATCTATTGAACACCACCCAGATCAAGAAAGAAAACAGTTCTGGTACCTAAAAGCCTCTTCTGTGCCCCTCACAATCATAACCACCTTCCTCCCCTTAAATAAAACAATTTGTCTGACTTTTACAACAAATACTCTCCCCCTTTAAAAAGCATTTTACTTTATAAGCACACATCCCCAGCCATCATAGTTGAGTTTACTCTTTTTTCTTTCTGGATTGTTGCCAGCTAAAACAACCCGTAATTAAATCTTACTCTGGGCTCTCTGCTTCTTCAGCTGGGTTATTGAAGGTAGCCGGAGAAGAGTCCCCCTGGCGATGCCCCCAACATTGCTGAGTCCATGGTTGTCATCGGTCTCACCATGCTTTGTTCTTCCTCCCAGACCCTGGCGTGTCTTGGGATACTGCTCACTTTTGGACCTCCAGCTGCGGGTTCATCCGCTGGTCACACTCTTGTGTCTTTGAGAACTAAGTCCTGCTGGGGTTGCTGGAACCTTATGCACCCCAAAATCCCATCCTCTGGGACAACTCTGGAGGCTGCTGTACTTCTGGAAAATCCTGGATTTGATTCCCCTTCAATCCCTCTGCCTTTGTTCTTCCTCTGCTCCTAACCCACCTCTTAAAAAATGAGGTACTTTTGACCAATTCGGTCAATAGAGCCCCAAAAGAAAATGTATGACCTTTCTCAGTTACCGATGTATTTAAAATGTGTTGTTACCAGTATTCACAAATGTATTAAAGGTAACCAAAATGTTAAAAAATTCTTTAAACACCTTGTTGTTTTATAATCCGTGACAGTGCTGGAACATTGTACACATTTATTTCCGCTGTCTGATACGGTGCTCTCCATGTTGCCTTGTTTCTTCTGTACCTGGTTGTCTTTGACTGCGTGGTGGCAATTGTACGTGGGAATGATTTATGGGGATTCCCCTAGAGCTGGGACACATGCCACCTTCTCCACAAAGCCTTTAGGTTCATTTTTGTCAAGCAACTGGGGCCCTACTGGTTAGATACTTTCAAAGTTCAAGGCTTGAGGTTCCCTGGTTTACCTACCCCAGGTATAAGAATCAGGTATGGCCAATCTAAGGCCATAACATTTTTACCCCCTTTCTCTTTATTTCCACTGCTCTGTTCAGGGCTAAGGAGTTTTCTTTATGGTTGCCTGAGGTCGGGGAGATGGACAGGTTCTTTCTGGTTCACCTTTACCATGAAGGAACTGGGAAAGTGCAGTGTGGTAGAAAGAACAGGACAGGTGATTCCAGGTAATCCCTAAAAGTGTGGAAATGCCCTCAGGGCAGAGACAGCCTGGACCAGCTGATACTAGGAATTAACTTAGAAATTATAACATGCATTCTTAACTCTACAGGTAAAATCTTTACCCACTAAAAACAATACAGGGACCTCAAAACATTAATAAATTAGTCTCCTAAATTATTTTTCATATGCATTTTAGTTCTACCTCTTTTAAAAAAAACTTGTAGGATACCTTGTTATGCATAAGATTTTTGGTGTTTAGTTTACTTAACCACCTCCTTTGTTTATCATTCCTCTTAGCATTCTAGACCTTCCATCTGGAATCCCTACTAAAATATTAAATTAGGGCTTATAAAATCCTTCAGTAAAGGTCTATTGGTGAAAGATCCCTTTCGCATCCAATTGTCTGAAAGTGTCTGTATTTTGTCCTTGTTCTAAAATTCATTTTCTCTTAAGTATGGACGGTTATTTTTATTCAGTGCATTGAAGATGTCGTTCTGTTGCCTTGGAGCATCCGTTGTTCCTGTTAAGAAGTTGGTTGCAGTAGATTTTTAATTTATTTATTCTCCTTACCTAGGGTATCTGAAAATTTCCCAACAGTTATCTCTTACATAATTTTCCCTTCTCTATTCTTTTCCCTTTCCTTCTGGAATTCCAGGTAGATGTGTGTTAGATTTTCTCACTGTAGCCTCCATGTCTCCTAACTCTGTTGCTCTGCCCTCATCCTTCAGCTCTGCCTTCTGCTCTGTTTAGGCGAACCTGACGTGAGGTTTAAAACCCGTTCTGTAGAGTTTTGACTGTCAGTTACTGTAATTTTCATTTCTAGAAGTTCAGTTTTCTTCCTTCTCATCTGATACTCATTTTCTATAATATTCCTTTTTTAATCCCATCATTTATTTCTTTAAATATACTTAAAATTTTATTCATTTGCTATTTTTAATAGATGAGGTGAAAATCTTCATGAGTTTGGTTTTGCTGTTTGTTGCCTCAGTTATAGTGACATGATGTCCTTTTGTGTTATGTGATGGGGTGTGTGCGTGTGTGTGTATTTTGACTGAACTCATTCCTTAGAGCTGTCACTCATTTCAGGACAACATCAAACAAAACTCTCAACTTGAGGTATTTCTGACTTTCTAGGTAGTGTGAATTCATGGTAGAGAAACCTTCATGAGGGCTAGCTTCTTAAGAACTCGCAGTGGAGATGTGTTTTTTTTCTTACCCTCCAAGTACCAAGGTAACTAGAAGACAGATAATTTTCCCCTGCTGTTTCCTGTGAAGGGCAGGTTCATTTCTATAGTCTCTTAAACTGAAGAACCCTAGTTTCAAAGAAAATATGGCATATGCATACATTGAAATACTATCCAGCCTTGAAAAAGAAGGAAATTTTGTCATTTCTAACAATACGGATGAACCCAGAGGACATTTTGCTAAGTGAAATAAGGCAGAAAGGCGGATACTGCATGAACTTTCTTATATGTGGAATCTAAAAAAGTCCAACATGTAGAAGTAGAGAGTAGAATGATGGTCACCAGAGGGCGGAGGGGATGAGGGATGGGGAGATGACATTCTAAGGGTACAAACTTTCAGATAGGAATAAGTTTTGGAGATCTGTTGCACAGCATGGTGACTATGGTTAATAATGCATTGTTTATTTCAAAACGG
>CAUYSK010021084.1:0-13758 GCA_963575035.1 Avahi laniger
TAGTAACTCTTCCTGGTATTTATTATTTTCAGGAAAACGGATTTGTGCAGGAGAGGGACTGGCCCGCATGGAGCTGTTTTTATTCCTGACCAGCATTTTACAGAACTTTAACCTGAAATCTTTGATTGATCCAAAGAAGCTCAATGCCACTTCAAGTTCTGCTGCAGGTCTTTCTTTGCCACCCTTCTATAAGATCTGCTTCATTCCTGTGTGAAGAAGGTCAGGCCATCTGCCTGCTGTGGCTGTCTTCTGCCTCTCTCTTATCAATGACATCCTCTGCCTCCTTCCTACTATTAGTGATGTCTACTCTGACCTGTTGTCTCACATCTCCCCATTCCCTTAAGATGCAGTGAACATCCAATGTCCATTAAGGGGAGTTTCTGGAACTGTATCTATATCTGCTCTTCCTCATCCTCTGTAAAACAGTATTTACTGCCACATATGAGAATATTACCTAGTGTTGTGTTGTTAATATGTTATTACTACCAAACACAGTAAAATGATTAATGTATCATAATTCAGAGCCATTTCTCCTGTGCGTGTTTTAAATAAAAAGTGTTATTAGTTGGTGAGTAAGATTGTAGACTTTCCTTCTTTTGTGCATAATGCAAGTAGGAAATTAAAGAAAACGGAGGCCATGCTGATCCTCATAATGATAAGCACAGAGATGGACAAAGGGGAAGAGGACAGGGAAGCTCTCTTGTAGGAGTGTCTCCAAGAGATATTGGAGGTTTGCATTTGAAAGAGAGATCCTGTTTCTGGGGACAGCTCTAACCTTTATATTGGCAAGATCAGTGATGGTTAGGAATGGACATTAAATGTTGGAATTCCTGTACTGCCTGAGTGTTACTGTAAATACCAAGTAAAGATATAGAATGCTCTTTTCACCCTCTATTCAATTTAGAATCGACTATGAATGTATGGTTTCATATTGCTACTCATGTGTTCTGAGTGTAATGATTCTCCTCCCAGACAAAAAAAAACATCTCTAGACAGCCTCACCAGATTATATTATTCTTCCAGTTTCTATCTCTATGTTTTACACATAATAAATGTGTGACAGTAATTTGATGTGTGGGGACTAAAATGATAAATCTCATAGCATCTGTACAGCATCAGCAGGTGAACATGTATCTGTGACAAATTCTTGTCTTCTTTCCCCCTTTTTTCTGTTTGGAAGTTAGATGAGAAATGACATAACCCATTAACCTTTTCCAAGCTCATCAAGAGAAAGCCATTTGTACATGCATGCATTCGTAATTTAAAACAAGCATATAGTTGTGTGTATATCTCCATGCATGTATGTGTGCATAGGTGTAAATTAAAATATAGCATATAATTATATACAAACATACATGTGGCTTTAAAAGTCATTGTTTAAAATATTGGGTTCACATTACACATACTATTAAATAACTTGCTGGTGTATACTAAACAATATGCCAGGTTGCCAGGTAAACTTCTAAGGTAATAGAAAAATGGGTAAATAATTTGATAGGTCTTGTGACATATTAGTAAATGGAAATAGCTATTAAATTTTGAAAATAGCTGAAAAATAAAAAGTACGAATTTAACCTACATTATCCTCCATTCATCTTTTTGTTGACAAATGAAAAAATTTTAATTCGTTATCAAATGTGTGAGAAACAGGCAGTCTTTTTATTTTTTAATGTCTGATTTCCAATTTCATTGATTTATGTTCTAAGTTTTATGACTTCCTTTCTTTTGCTTACTTAGGAGTGAATTAGCTCTTCATTTTCCAGTTTCCTAATGTAAATACTTAGATTACTGATTTTATATCATTTTCCTTTTTATGAAAGGAAGTTTCTTCATATACATTCAGTGCTATAAATTACCTTGTAAGTACTATCTTTAATCTACAACCTCTGTCCCACTCAAGACCAAGCACTAATGCATTATTTACAGTAACTGACATTTATCAAGTTTCAAAATTAATTATCTGGTTTCTCTTTCCTTGGTGGTTTAGAAAACCTTAGAAGAGGGAAGAGGATTTTCATATTTCAGATAATTCTGGTGGCTGAATGGCTCATAGAAAATGTATCTAGGAATATCAGACTGACCTGCTGAATTATAATTTACTACTTACAGAAAGTCTTCATGACTTTGGACTTGGATTTAATGATTTCATTAATATGACACCCAAAGCATAGGCAATGAAAGCAAAGATAGATATATTGTTCTTCATCAAAGTTCACGTTGTACATCCAAGGACACTATCAAGAGTGTGAAGGTTAATGAAGGATAATGTGGGTTAAATTTCTGCCACAGAATAGCAGACAATATTTGGAATCATATATCTTTTAAGAGTCAATGTGCAAAATATATAAAATACTTCTACAACTAAATAACATCAACAAAAGGGACAAAAACTTATTAAAAATGTGCAAAGCGCTGCAATGAAAATTTCACCAGAGAAGATAAAGAATGGCTTAAGCACTTGAAAACACTCACATCATCATGGATCATTAGGGTAATGCAAATCAAACCTCAATGAGACACCACCTTCTACCCATTAGAATGGTTGTTCCAAAGATTCAGCAAATAGTAAGTGTTGATGAGAATGTGGGAAAAATCAGGAAACCTGTGCACTTCTTGTGGGAATGTATAATAATGCAGCCACTATCAAAAGTAGTATAGTTCCTCCACAAAAACTTAATGAGAGAATTACCATATGACCCAGCAATTCAAACACTTGGTATATACCCAAAAGAAATGAGAGCTGGGTGTCATAGTGATGTTTATGCCCCACTGTTCACAGCAGCAGCATCCACAACATCAACAGGTGGAAGCATCCCAAGTGCCCCTTGACTAAGCAATGGGATAAACAGCATGTGGTAGATATGTACAGTGGAATGTTATTCAGGTGTTAAGAATATGGGAATTCTGACACATGTTACAACGTCAATAAAACTTGAAGACATTTTGTTGAGTAAAAATAGTAGTCATAATTATACAAAATATTGCATGATTCCACTTCTATGTGGTACCCAGAATAGGCAAATTCATAGGAACAGAAAGTCTCTGTCGGTTATTATATGGGTGGTTGTCAGTGACAGCAGGTATTTCAGAATATGGAGTTAGTTCTTGCTCAATGAATTAATATTAAATGTGTTTGCAGACAGGATTTGTCTTAGGAGTTTTGCAGAGCTTTGCCCTGAAGGAATATGTGAACATGTTGATTTGCATTTCAAATGCTGTTACACTCCGAAGGGGTCTCTGAAAGACAGTAGCGGTTGTGTCCCACAAGGCACCGAGTTTCTTAGACTTATAGGTTTGGATTTGCTTTGTAAAGCAAAGTGAATCTGTTAAAAACTACAGGATGAGAGCTGACAATGGAGTGCCCCCTGGAACAGACAGATTCTCAAATGGCTAAAAGCAAAGCTCTTGTTTTAACACTCTAGACTACCTGTCTCCATGTACAATAACCTAACAAATATGGAGCCAACATATCTCTGCTTAACCCCTCTGTTAAGTGATAAACTTACCTTAGAACTTAGAAGTTAACCTTTGAAAGATTTTATTGCCATTTGCTCATGTGGATAGAATTAGTTAAAGAATCTGTAGAAGCCTTTTGAAAATCTGTTAACCTGAGAGGAACTACCTGCTGTTATGTAAATCTGTTACCCCTGGCAATTATTCACTATTCCTTATAAATTACCATGTAAGACCTCATTTGGGGCTTTTTGAGACCCACAGAGAAGGTCTAGGCCCCCTGAGATCCCACTTTGCCTACAATCTTAATAAACATATAAAACTATATCTTTGTCTCTGTGTATTCTTTTATTTTTTTTAATTTCCATTTTTCTCAATTATTTTCTTTTCCCTTGCAATTCTACCAAAGGGACCCGGTTTTTTGCAGGGAACATTGGGCACATTCCTGGCAGTTAGTGTTTAATGGCAAAAAGTTTAGTTTTGTAAGATGAAAAGAGTTCTGCAGATAGTATTGTTGGTTGTGTAATAATGTAAATGTACTTAATGCTACTAAACTGTACACTAAAAATGATTAAACTGGATACATTTATGTTAAGCATGTCTTTCCAGAGTTAAATACTCCAAAAATTTACTGCTTATATTATCTGGATCGTACAATAGAATGACGATAACTTAAATAACATTTCTTCAATAAAACTATCCTGAAAACTCTAATAAAATCAAGACGAGAAAGACCACTAGTGAAAGTACTGATGGGACATAAGTTGATGAAAAGCTGTGAATTCAGAGACCTCAATCCATGTAGTCCCTTTTCACAAGTGTCACCTCCAGAATATGTCTCTCTTGGGTCACTCTCCAGAGACTTCCAGGAACTGAGTTCTTGTCAGTATTTTCTTCAGATTAAAGCAGTGTTACCCATGGGAAGGTGGGACCAATGAAGCTACTCCAACATGACCAGAAGGATGAGCTTCCCCACTGCATCACTAAACTTAGGAAAGGCCCCACTTTGTGTCTAGCTGGGACTCTTTTGCCAGAGTGGTTACTGGAGCAGGGCTGAACAGGTGATTTATCCTGATTCCAATGCCCTGACCTCAGTTTGTCTGCAAATCCTTGAGACGGTGAAGGGTGAGGAGCCCAGTGGGATCACACCAGGGGATGAGGCTCCTCACAGAGACCTTTCTTCCCCTGGTCCTACCCATGGACACTAGGCCCGGACATGACTGGTTCTAAGAAGAGGAGGGACTCAAATTTTTGTAATGAGCAAAGGAGGAGCCTCCCTTTTTAATTTTCAGAATAGTTATTTTGTATCCAAGGGAAATTTGAAATTGCAAGGTGAATGTGAAGGACAGGCTGGTGGCCAAGAGGATTGTCTGAGGAGAGAGGCGAGGAATCCTCCTGTGTCAGGGGAAGCAGTAACCTGTGAATGGAGAGCAGGGAGCAAATGTTCCACGAGGACCATCAACTGCCTGTGCATTTATATCTGTAAACAAGAGTTTCATCATAGTCGGGAGATTCCTTGTGTAATGTCTGCGAGTCTTGTCTGCAGATGATGAGATTTCTTTTAGCCTTTAAGGCTCTCATCCAATGATCATGGGCTTTTGCTTCCAGCAACAGATTCTGCCTCTGAGAAGAAGAATTGGCTCTTTCTGGCATTTCTTCTAGATCTTTGATTCCTTTTCTGTAGGTCTCCAGTTCTTCATTTTTAAAGCTTATCATGTCATTTGCTACGGAAATCCTCACCTTTGGCTGCAAGGCATGATTTGCCTTGATAGATAATAACTCAAGACAATCCATTTCTTTGTGGTGTTAAAGTCAAGTCATTTCATTTTCTTTCTCATCAAGATGCATATTATAGCTAAAGCGCATATATTCTTTAGTTCTGTTTTCTGACATGCCTTGGGCCCACTTATACCCAGTTAAAATGAACACTACTAGTGTAGAGATGTTGATTGTAAACCACATGTTCAGATAAAAATTCGCAGGGGTCCTCACAGAAATGGCTGATTGAAGAGCTGAAATAGGGAATATATAAGATGAGCCAAGAATACATTGCTGTATCAAAAAATACAAAAATCTTAAGGATTGTATGGGACATGGGAAAGGTCACAGAATCCAGCCATTTAGGAGACATATGAGCAGAAAATACAGGATAATTGTAGTGGATTATAACCCTTAGAAAACAAGCAATTAAATTAATGATTACTTACTAATATTAATCCAAAACGAATAACTGGAAATTTGATGAGGAATAGGTAATTACAGAATTTCAAAGAATATACCTACAAGATACTTCCAAGCTATACAGCTGAAAAGAATCACTTTATAGTGCAGGAGACAGAAAAACATTATGCAAACCTAGTAATGAAATGGACATCATACTGGAACAGATTGAAATTGTTTGTCACTCATAAAAGTGAGAAAAAGGTATCATTCAGTGATATTGCTGTGAAAGATGCATATGCTGAATTTAGTCATTAGGTAATATCAGACAAGCTTCAACTCAAGGACATTTTATAAATATTCAGTCTGTACTTTGAAAGAATGTCAATGTCAGAGAGCTCAAGTGTCAACAGAAGAAATGTTCTAGACTGAAGCTGACTAAAGAGACATGAAAACTAGTTGCACCATGTGATTCTGGATTCTGATCTGAATTTCGAATTTGTCATACCTCATATTTTCGGTACTGATTGGTGAAACATCAATGAGCATGAAGATCAGAGAGTCCGAATTCATTAATTTCCTTACTGTCATAGGTTTCCTGTATCTATATAGGAGAATCACCTTACTTTTTGGAAATACAACAATGTGTCAGGTCTTTGGACTCAGGTTGCAATTTACGTCCAGATAAGTAAAGTAAAACAAAAAGCTTATTTAAAAACAAATATTCTACAAAAGTAATATTTGAAGCAATAATGACTGAGAATTTTTCCAAAGGAATGTCAAATACCAAAAACATATTCAGGAACTTAAAAGAACAACAAGCACATTAAGTGTCAAAAAGTTAACACCTAAGAATATCATATTCAAATTAATAAAATGAAGAGAAAGGAAAAAATTGAATGAGCTAACAAAAGAAAACCCTTTAGCTGTACAGAAAAAGAATAAGAATTACATCAGAACTCTCTTCAGAATCCATACAAACAAGAAGAGAGTGGAACAAAATATTAAAAGTATTGAAAACAAACCCACCCATCTTGATTCTGTCTCCAGAAATTTTTCGTCTTAAATGAAGGAGAAATAAAAACTCACATAGATAAACTTGAGAAAATTTTCTTTAGTTCCTGCTTGCAGGTAATTGAAATGAATTTTTTCTGAGAGAAGAAAATGATATAAGTGAAATGCTGATCTACATAAGAGAAGGAGGGGAGTTAGAGGAGGAATAACTGAAGGTAGGATAAAAGTTTTATTTTTTTTATTCTTACTCTATTAGACTATTAGTCTATCAGACTATTTGAAAATACTTAGAGGGTAAGGAATGTATTTTTAAATAACACGTGGGTCAAAGAAGGAATCTTAAGAGAAATTACAAAACATTTTCAACTAAATTAAATAAAAATAGAACTTTTCAACTTCAACACCCACTGACAGACCTTTACAGGTCATCAAAGCAGAAAATCGATAGAGAAACACTGGAATTACATGGGACTCTAGAACAAATGGACAAAATAGACACTTAAAGAACAATTCTACACCCAAACTACTGAATACATTCTTCTCATCAGGACATGAGATATTCTCCAAGAATGATCAAATTGTAGGCCACAAATCATGTCTCAGTAAAATAGAAAACACTGAAATCATACTACATATTTTCTCAGACCACACTTGAATAAAAGCATAAATCAATTACATGCAAAGTATTGAAATCTACACGAAGTCAAGGAAATTATAAAACCTCCTGCAGAATTATTTTTGGGTCGATGATCAAATTAAGACAGAAATCAAAAGATCCTCAAACTGAGCACCAAAAAGGACACAAGCTATAAAAATCCATGGAATTAAGCAACAACAGTCCTAAGGGGAAAATTCATAGTCTAAAATGACTACATCAAGAAGATAGAAAGTTCACAAATTAATAACCTAAAGTCACATCTCAAGGAACTAGAAATGGAAGAGCAAAGCAAACCCAAAGCCAGCAGAAGAAAAGAAATAAGAAAGCTGAGAACAGACCTAAATGAAATGGAAACCAAACAAATAATGCAAAACAAAAAGTTGGTTCTTTGAAAAGATAAATGAAATTGATAGTCCTCTAGGTAAATTAACTAGGAATAGGAGAAAGGACATGAATAAGCTGAATCAGAACTCAAAAAGGAGATATTACAACTGATACCACAGAAATACAAAGTATCTTCTGAGAATACCATGAAAATCTCTATGCCCATAAACTGGAAACTGTAGAGGAAATGGATAAACTACTAGAAATACACAACCCCCGAAGACTTAAATCAGGAAGAAATAGAAATCCCAAAGAGACCAAATATGAATTGTCAGTTTGAAGCAGTAATAAAAAAAAAATTTCCAATAACAAACATGCCCCAGAGCAAATGGAATCACAGCCACATTCTATCAGACAAACAAAGAACTGGGGGACCTGTCCTACAGAAATCATTCCATAACATCAAGAAGGAGGTAATCCTCCCTAACTCATTCTCTCAGTATGAAGCCAGTATCACCTTCACACCAAAACCAGTAAAAGACACAAAGAAAAAATAAAACTATGGCCAATATACCTTATAAACATAGATGCAAAAATCTTCAGTGAAATATAAGGAAACCAAATTCAACATCACATCAAAAAGATATTTACCATGATCAAGTGGGCTTCGTTTAGGGATGCAAGAATGATTCAACATATGCAAATCAATAAATGTGATTCATCACATAAACAGAAACAAAAGCAAAGACCACATGATTACCTCAATAGATGTAAAAAAAGCATGCGATGAAATCCAGCACCCTTCACGACAAAAACCCTCAACAAACTAGGCATAGAAGAAACATATCTGAAAAATTTAAAGCCACATATGAAAAACCCACAGCTGACATCATACCAAACTGGGAAAAGTTGAAAGCATTTCCCTATGAATTGGATCAAGACTGTCACCACTTTTATTCAATATAGTACTGGACGACCTAACCAGAGCAATCAGGTAAGAGAATGAAAGGAAGAATATCAAAATCAGGAAAAAGGGGCTGAAATAGCTTTTCTCTGATGATATGACCTTGTACTTGAAAATCTCAAAGACTCTACCAAAAGAGTCCTAGCATAGATAAATAAATTCAGAAAAGTCACAGGTTACTAGTCAATGCACACAAATCAGTAGCATTTCTATATACTAAAAGTAGTAAGCTGACAGTCAAATGAAATATTCAATACTAATCACAATATCTACAAAGAAAATAAAATACTTGGAGGAGCTAAGATGTCAGATGAGAAAAGCCGCCAGTCACACTGTCTCTGCAAAAAAGACAGATTTTAGAAGAAAGTGAATAAACTAAACTAGCAGAAAAACATAAATTGGGTGAGGGTCGGAAGGAAGGGTGCCTGAAACTACAGGAGACTCCATGGGAAGACGTTGCGAGGAGAACTGGAAGGAGAAAGGACACCGAGAGCCTTGGAGGCCAGCAACAAGTGTAGGTGGAGCAGATAACTTTCCCCTCCCTTGCATCTCAGACTGCTGGGGTGTTCCCGAGCAGCTGGAGAGACCTGCTGACACCAGCCCAGAGATGGCTGCCTCCAGTGAGCGTCTTGTGGACAGGGCACCAGGCCACCAGCTCCCTCAGGGCACCTCCCTGCATGCAGACCCGAGCCCATCAGTAGGCGCCATATTGCTCCATTCTCTCCTTTTCCTTCCCTACCTGTGGGTACCCAGAGAGACAATTTAGCCACCACACAGAGGCATCTCCAAGGAAAGGGATCCTTTCCTTTTGTGGCCCTACAACAGACTGAGGGGTATTCAGACTGTGAACTCCCTATCCACCAGCTCTCCCAGGTGCTGCTTGCCTGGTGACTCCAGGAGAGCGGGACAAATCCCGAGGTGGAGTGACATCGATCCAAATTGGGCACCCCGTGGATGACTTGAGACCAGTACCCCTCCCCTGGCAGAGGACAGATCTGCAGACCAGACCCCATACATCCAGGTCTCGATTGCACTGCTCCATGGAAAAAAAGGGATATTTGTGAACGAGACTACTGAGGAGTGAATACCTTGAAGAGCAGATCAGCATGCTTGAGGGGCAACCTCCCCCCAAAAGATGGCCATGTACCCAGGTTAGGCTGCGATCCTGGGCAGGGAACCTCTCGGCCCACGTCACAGCCAAGGGAGATCCACTGGCCTCAGGTCCTGCCTGATAGCAGAGGCCTGGGAGAAACCATGGAATAGAGGACCGTGGAAAGCAGTGAGGCCTGTGCCAAAGTGCAGGTCTCAGACAGTCCCCACCCCCAAGACCAGACTTTTCAGCTGAGTGGAGCCATTTGAGCCCCTCCCGTCAGCTTTGCACAGAAGCAAAGAACAGACCTTTGACCCCTGCTAACAGCAGTTGTGGAGTCTGAGGGCAGGATTACCCAACCCAGCTCCACCCAGACTCACTCCCGACCCTGCCACCTCTGAGTTGGACAATAAGGGCACACTCGGGAGTCCCAGGGCCCCAACAATCTCCCAAGGCACAAGAGGTTCTCTCCAGAGAAAGAAGAGCTGGCTACAGGACCCAAAAGCAGCACTGCATCTCCCTCCTCCCAACATTGGCCACCTGCTGACAGGGGGGTCATTGTGTACATCCTTTTACTGCATCTACTGATTCATCATAAAGGGTGTGGTCGAATCTCACTCACAAACACCACCTACTGGCCCAGAGACTAAACAGGGTGTGTCATTATGCAAACGAAAATCTAAAGGCAATGGAGAACAACTGATCAAAATGGGAAGGAACCAGCAAAAGAACTCTGGAAGTAAGAAGACTCAAATGGAAAGCACACCCTCAAAGAGGAACAACAGCTCCCTAGTAATTGACATTAATGAAACTCAGAACACTAAAATTACAGAAGAATTCCAAACATGGATTGTAAGAAAATTCAATGATATGCAAGAAAAAATGGATGGCCAACACAAAGAAACCACCAAAAAAAAATCCTGGACTTGGAAGAAAAATTCACTAAAGAAATTGAAATATTAAAATAATGCTTTGCAAATCTATGAAAACTACTTTCAGCATCATGTATCTTGGATTCTGTATACTTATTCTATAAGCTGTGTGAAGATTGGATAATGAAAGCATTCTTCCATCCATCAAAAAAAAAAAAAAAAAAAGAAAAAACAAACCGAACACCTGGAAATAAAGTACTTATACAGGGACCTGCAAAACACAGTCGAAAGCCTCAAGAATAGGGTATATCAAACAGAAGAAAGAATCTCACAGATCGAAGACAACTCCTTCCAATTAAACAAGTCAGTCACAGAGATTGAGCAGAAAATTAAGAGAAAAGAAATAAGCCTACAAGAAATGTGATATTATGTGAAAAAACTGAACATGAGGGTGATAGGTATTCTGGAAGGTGAAGAAGAAAACACTCAAGGGCTGGATAAGCTATCTGAAGAATTAATAGAGAATTTCCCAGGCCTAGCTAAAAATCTAGATATACAGGTACAAGAAGGTCAATGGACCCCAGGGAGATTCATTGCAAATAGGAAGATACCACGTCATGCAGTCATCAGATTGACCAAAATATCCACAAAGAGGCCCTTCTATGAACTGCAAGGTGAAAGAAACAAGTAACATACAAATGAAAGCCCACCATAATAACTCCAGACTTCTAAACTGAAACCCTACAAGCAAGAAGTGACCGGGGTCCCATTCTCACTCTTCTGAAACAGAATAATACTCAGCCTAGAATCTTGTACCCTGCAAAATTAAGTTTAGTACATTAAGGAGAAATAAAGACATTCTCAGATAAGCAAAGACTGATGGAATTCACGAAGACAAGACCAGCTCTCCAAGAACTACTCAAAACAGAATTACACAAGCAAGGATCAGCGCAATAAACACTCTTGAAAGTAAAACCACTAAAAAATTAAAGATCAAAGGCTAGATTCTACAGTGTCTCAAGAGAGAAAACAAAGCAACAAAATGCAACCTAACAGAATGAACAGTAATTCAACCCACTTATCAGTTCTCTCAATAAATGTGAATGGCTTGAACTCCCCTCTCAAGAGACATAGGCTGGCCGAATGGATAAAAAAAACAAGCCAAGAATCTTCTGTCTCCAGGAAATGCATCTAACCTGCAAGGATGCATTTAGACTCAAGGTAAAGGGGTGGAAATCAATATTCGAAGCAAATGGAAGCCAAAAGAAGGCTGGTGTGGCAGTTTTGATCTCAGATAACTTATTTTTTAAATCAACAAAAGTAATGAAAGACAAAGAGAGTCACTATATAATGGTGAAGAGTACAGTTCAATAAGAAGATGTAACAATTCTAAATGTGTATGCACCCAACTTAGGTGCACCCAGATTCATAAAGCAAATTCTACTTGATCTAAACAAATTGATAAACAACAACATCGTAATAGTTGGAGACTTCAACACCCCACTGACAGGACAGGACAGACCCTCCAAACAGAAAATTAACAAAGAAATAATAAACTTAAACAAAAGTCTAGAACAAATGTGCTTGACTGACATTTACAGGACATTCTACCCCAAAATCACTGAATGCACGTTCTTCTCATCAGCCCCTGTGATATTCTCTAAGATTGACCATATTCTAGGACACAAAGCATGTCTCAAAATATTTTAAAAAATAAAAATTATACCATGTATCTTCTCAGATCACAGTGGAATAAAAATAGAAATCAACCCCTATAAACCTATCATCTCTACACAAAGTCATGGAAATTAAACAAATTTCTGCTGAAGGATTCCTTCATAAACATGGAAGTGAAGATGGAAATCAAAAGATTCTTTGAATTAAATGACAAATTTGACACAAGTTATCAAAATCTGTGGGACACAGCCAAAGCAGTCCTGAGAGGAAAGTTTATTTCCATAAATACCTATATGCAAAAGCAAAAAAAAAAAAAGCACAAATAGTCAACCTAATGAATCAACTCAAAGAACTCGAAAAAGAAGAATAGCCTGACCCCAAACCGAGCAGAAGAAGGAAAATTAATAAGATCAAATCAGAACTAAATGAAATTGACAATAGGGAAACTATACAGAAGATTAATAAAACGAAAAGTTGGTTTTTGAAAAAATAAACAAAATTGACACTCCTTTGGCTAAACTAATGAAATAGAAAAGAAAAATCTCTAATAAGCTCCATCAGGAACAAAAAAGGAAAAGGTACAACCGATCTCGTGGAGATGCAAGATATAATTTATGAATATTACAAAAACTTTTATACACACATACTAGAAAATGTGGAGGAAATAGACAAATTTTTAGAAACACACAGCCTCCCTAGGCTCTACCAAGAAGAAATAGAATTCCTTAACAGACCAATATCAAGGACTGAAATTGAAACAGCAATAAAAAGCATTCCAAAAAAGAAAAGTCTTGGTCCATGGTTTCACACCTGAATTTTACCACACCTGCAAAGAAGAACTGGTGCCTATCCTGCAGAAATTATTCCATAACATCAAGAAGGATGGATTCCTTCCCAACACATTTTATGAAGTCAACATAACCCTGATACCAAAACCGGGAAAAGATGCAACAAAAAAGGAAAACTACAGACCAATATCCCTTATGAGTATAGATGCAAAAATTCTCAGCGAAATTCTAGCTAACCGAATCCAGGCGCTTATTAAGAAAATAATCCATCATGACCAAGTGGGCTTCATTCCAGAGATGCAGGGATGGTTCAACATATGCAAATCTGTAAACGTAATTCACCACATAAACAGAAACAAAAACCATATGATTCTCTCAATAGATGCAGAGAAAGCATTTGACAAAATTCAACACCCTTTTATGATAAGAATGCTTAACAAAATAGGCATAAATGGGGCCTACCTAAAAATGATACAAGCCATAAATGACAAACCCATAGCCAACATCATACTGAATGGGGAAAAATTGAAAGCATTCCCACTTAGAACTGGAGCAAGACAAGGTTGTCCACTATCTCCACTTTTGTTCAACATATTGCTCGAAGTCCTGGCCACAGCAATCAGGCAAGAGAGTGGAATTAAAGGCATACAAATGGGAACAGAAGAGATCAAACTCTCACTATTTGCTGATGACATGAAATTATATTTAGAAATCCCCATGGATTCAACCAAGAGGCTCCTGGAGTTCATAAATGAATT
>CAUYSK010021086.1:0-14801 GCA_963575035.1 Avahi laniger
CGGTTGCCGCAGACAAGTCTATGTTTCTACCCAGGACGCTGGATACTGAAAGCGGTAGGTAGCAGAACTTTTGAAGTAAGGTTGATTTTACGAATAATTTCTGCCTCAGTTGACCTCTTTTAAGTAACTGTAGCACTTTTCTCCATGATGTTTACGTCTTTCTTTGCCCGAACTCTGAGCCCTAGACGGTGTTGGCAGGCAAATGTGTGCTGAGGCCCTGCTGACTGCATATTTCGGAATCGTTGGAAGAATCGTTTGTTGGATCCAGTTTTCGTTAGATGCTGAGACTGCAGGTCCTCTGTCAGACCTTAGAGTTCATGATCCTGAGAGATGAGAGGTTCGCATTTTTGTGAAAAGTGCGGATCCTGTTTCAGATATATATATAAATCAGCCGGGCATGGTGGTGCATTCCTGTAGTCCCAGCTACTCGGGAGGCTGAGGCAGAGGGATTGCTTGAGCCCAGGAGTCTGAGGTTGCTGTGAGCTAGGCTGACGCCACGGCACTCACTCTAGCCCGGGCAACAAAGTGAGACTCTGTCTCAAAAAAATATATATATACATATCATTAGAGGTTTGTGACACTAGCAGTATTTTAATTTAATTTAAAACTAAAATCTTTAAGACAGGAAACAAAGCAGTACATATTTAATTTTAAGTTAAATTAAAATACTGCTAGTGTTACTAACCTCTAACAATGTTTTGGTTATGAATTTCCTTGAGTGTTTCAAACAAAACTCTAATTTTCACAACTTAAATGTTGTGTTTTGAAATGAGATTCCATTAGCTTTTTTTCCCAAATGTAAATTGTTTTCTGTAAAAGTCTGATATTGGTTTATGGCCTATTCCCTTGGTTTTACAGATTTTTCCTTTTAAATGCAAAATCTTTTCAACAAAATAGTGTTTGTCATCAGTTTGGTATTAAACATTTATAATTACTGTGCAATTATAAACAAAAATACAAAAAACTTTGTATATAATTATGTAGCATAAAAGTTAAGATTGTTCACTCTGTAGGATTACACAAAACTTTTACCAGGGTAAAAAGAGAAAAAATAAAATTAAGGTTTCCTTTTGCTCTATTTAATGTATGAAATGTATTCATAAATTCAATTTTTATCATTCTATAATAAAAATGATATTTCTATTTAATTTTTAAATTTATAATTGGTACATAATTATTGTACATGTTTATGGAGTATAATGTGATGTTTCAATGTGTGTATACATAGAGTAATGATCAAATCAGAGTAATTACCATATTCATCACTTTAAACATTTATACTTTCTTTGTGATGAAGCATTCAAAATCTTCCCTTCTAGCTGTCTGGAAATACACATTACACAGTTATTTGCAATAGTCACCCTACTGTGTAAAACACCACCAAACCTTCCTCCTGTCTAACTGTAGCTTTGTACCCTTTGACCACCCTCTGTCAGTCTCCCCTCACCCTCTTCCCCTCACCAGCCTCTGTTACTCTACTTTCTATTTCTATGAAATCAACTTTTATAGATTTTACATATGACTGTGACAATGCATTGTTTGTCTTTCTGTGTTTGGCTTATTTCGCTTAACTTAATGTCCTACAGGTTCATTCATGTTGCCACAAATGACAGGATCTCATTCTGTTTTATGGATGAATAGTATTTAATTGTGCAATACATTTTATCATTCATCTATAAATGGGCATTAGGTTTGATTTCACACCCTGGCTATTGTGAATCGTGCTGCAATAAATATGGGAACACAGATGTCTCTTTGACATGCTTATTTCATTTTCTTTTCATATATACCAAGTAATGTATTTCTGGATTATATAATAGTTATATTTTTAATTCTGTGTATTTTTAATTTTTTATGAGTACATAATAGTTGTACATATTTATGGGTACATGTGATATTCTGATACAGGCAAACAATGTATAATGATCAAATCAAGGTAATTGGATTATCCATCAACTCAAACATTTATCATTTATTTGTGTTGGCAACATTCCAAATCCACTTCTCTAGTTATTTTGAAATATATAATAAATTATTGCTAGCTATAGTCACCCTATTGTGCTACCAAATACTACATATTATTTCTTCTGATTGTATGTTTGTATCCATTAACCAGCTCCTCTTTATCCCACCTTCCCCTCTATTTTTCCCAGCCTCAAGTATCATTCTATTCTATACTTCCATGAAGTCAATTGTTTCAGCTCCCACATATGAGTGAGAACCTGCAATATCTGTCTTTCTGTGCCTGGCTTATTTCACTTAGCATAATGTCCTCCAGTTTAATCCATGTTGTTGTATTTCATTTTTTCCATTACTGAATAATATTTTATTGTGTATATGTACCACATTTTCTTCATCCACTCACCTGTTGATGGACACTTAGGTTGATTCCATGTCTTGGCTATTGTGAATAGTGCCACAATAAACATGGGAGTGCAGCTATTTCTTCAACATACCGATTCCCTTTCCTTTGGATACATACCCAGAAGTAAGACTACTAGATCATATGGTAGTTCTATTTTCAGTTTTTTGAGGAACTTCCATACTGTTTTCCACAGTGGATATAATAATCTACATCCCCATTCCTTGTTTCCTTTGCTGTGCAGCAGATTTCTAGTTTGATGCAATCCCATTTGTCTATTTTTGCTTTTGTTGCTTGTGCTTTTGAGTTCTTCTTCAAAAAATCCTTGCCCAGTCCAATTTCATAAAGCATTTTCCTTATGTTTTATTGCTGGTGGCTTCATAGTTTCTGGTCTTACATTTAAGTCTTTAATCAACTTAGAGGTGATTTTTGTGTACAGTGAGAGATAGGAGTTGAACTCTCATTCCTCTGCATGTGACTATCCATTTTTCCCAGCACCATTTAGTGAAGAGACTGTCCTTGGTGCCTTGAAATGAAGAGAAACATTTGGTAACTGGAAAAAGGTAAGTTGAAAATGTAAAAGAGGTAAGAGGTTAAAAAAACACACATGCATTAAAGAAATCAAGTACTGTATAATTAATTAAATTTTAAACAGAAAAAAAAACACGTGATAGAACCACAATGAGTGATGAAGAGGAGGCAATGAGAGAGAAGGGCTAGTTTCGATTTTGGATTTTAGAATGCTCTCCAGGAGCAGGAAAACTAGTTCTAGTCCATGTGGGATACCAGCAAGAGTGTCAATGTGTGGAATTTCCTGAATTAATGATAACTTTAAAAGGACAGATGATACAAAGTCACCTCTCTGTTTACATAAAGGATATTTATGCATTGTGGTATTTATAATTTGGTGAGGTTTTGTAAATGGGTAACTTATTAATACTGTGCCACAAATAGTTCTTGAAATATCATCTCCTAAATATAATTCATAATAAAGAATCATAGCTCCCACAATGTAAAAATAATGATTTCTAGCTAGAATTATTTTACAAAACAGCACTTGTAATGGCAAAAAGCCCAGGGCTAAAACTGCAATTTTATAACTCTGATGCTAATTAATACTGTAATAGCAAATTAAATAAAGCTAAAATAATTTTGTAGAAGGCAACATTTTATACTCAGAAATTTATTACACTAATATCACTATATAATGATTTAGAATTTGAAATTAGCCAAAAGATTTTTCATAATAATAAATGTGTTTGCAATCTAATGAAATAAAGTTTGAACCCTTGCTGAGAATGACCATTATTTCTTATCCCATTGGATTCTTTAAAGCCAAATCCTACTACAACACTAATTCTTTATTTTGCTAAGCATGGAGTTTAATTTGGATTATTCATCTTCTTTATGTCCTCAGCATATAATTTTATACACTCTGGATATTCTTACACTGATATCAGTTAAAATATCAGATATATTCCAGGAATCCTCACTCCTTAAACTATCCACATCTCTATTAGGACTGTTTGTTTATTTCATTTAATTTTTAGATAGTTCATGCTGAGTATTAATTTATAAGGTCAAATATGTATTGAATTTTAGGTACAACTCAGGTTAAAGTATTGAATAGTTGAAATACATTATGTGCAATAAAAACACAGCACTGAAAAAATACAATGGGTATTTTACATATATTTTTGGTGATGCTACATAAAGGTGTAAAACTGAATTCTTAAATATATTTGCTGTAGGTATGGTGTATAGGACATGAGATTTTTTAAGAGTTATTTTTTAAGAAAAGAGTGGCAACTTTTTGCAAATAGCATGAATTGGCTTCTTCAACGCTTATTCTGATATTTTAATTATCTTCCTCAATCAAGCATATAAAAAAAGAAAATCTGTACTTCCACAAAAAACACAAAGTTGGAGGCATCACACTATCTGATTTCAGACTATACTATGAAGTTATTTTAATGAAAACAACATGGTCCTGGCATAAAAATAAACACAGTGGCCAATGGAACACAATAGAGAGCAAAGAAATGAACCCACGTATCTATAGTCAATTGATTTCAGATGAAGGTGCCAAGAATATGCAGTGGGAAATTGACAGTCTCTTCAATAAACAGTGTTGGAAAAAATAGATATCCATTTGAAAAAGAATGAAATTGGACCCTTATCTAGCGCCATATAGTAATACAAAAATCAACTCAGAATGAATTGAAGATGTACACATAACACCTGAAAGTATAAAACTGCTAGAAGAAAACACAGGAGAAAAACTTCATGACATTGGTCTGGGCAATAATTATTTTTAGATTTGACTCCAAAAGCACGGGCAACAAAAGCAAAAATAGACAAATGGGATTATATTTCAGTATGTAATCAATATGAAAACTGAGATATTTTACATTCTTTTTTCACACTAAGGCTTTGAAATTCTGCATATATTTTACATTTATAGCACATTATAATTTGGACCAGCCATATTTTAAATTTTTTAAAATTTTTAATTGACAAACAATTATTTTATGTATCCATGAGGTACAGCATGTGTTTCAATACATGTATGCATTGTGGAATGATCAAATCATCGGACCAGCCACATTTCAAGTGCCCAGTAGCCATCTGTGGTTGGTGGCAGTCCTACAGTAGAGTGCATTTGCAGAGACTAATGTATCTGTCCCCATACTACTGTCGCAGAGATTGGTAAGTAGCTGCCAGTATTCATTTTCCCTTCTAGTTTAATAATAGAACCTCAGTTTTTAGTTCTGGTTCTTCACCTTTCCTGCAGATCAGTGTGGCCATGTGACTAAGTCAGGTCAAGGAGATGTAAGGGACAGCCCACGGTACCAACCAGAATATTTCCTTTTTGATAAAAGACATATATTCTTTGTAAGCTCCACCGTGTTTAAAGTCTGGCTTGGGATAAAAAAAAAAAAGAAAAAACCTTTAGAAAGAGAGGATAATACGAGTTCTTGACGCTGGAGCCTTGGGGGAGAAGAACATTCTTTGCCTTCTTTTAGCCGTTGGACAGAGCCTTGTAATGCCTTCATGGAGCTATTATAGCAACTTTGGGCACTGGTCTCTGGACTCTTACATGGAAAAGAAATAAACTGACGCTTTATTTAAAAAAAATCCCTCTTGTTTTTTAATCTTTCTGGTTCTCAGCTCTGTTTTCATCTGCACAAAGGATAATGATGCCCCATTAACATAACTTCAAAGATATTTTTTCTGTATGTCATTCTGTACCTTGCATATAGATATCTGGTTTATAATTTATACATAAATAATCTAAATATGTAGCAAGCAACGCAAAATACTAATACCACATTGGTTAAATAGCATGGGCTCTGGATTCTACCACAATGTAACCTTGAGAAATGACTTATTAAATACTTTCCCTGTGCTTTGTTGTCCTCATTTGTATAATAGGGGTTATAAGAATGGCTACTTCATGGGTTTTGTGACTATTAGTTACATTAATGCTCATAAAACAATTGGAGGATCCTAGCACTAGAAACCTCTCAGGAAATATTAACTGTTTTTGTGATGATCACTATTATTGCAATGCTTGTTCTATTTTGTGTAAACAAACTTAAATCAAGGAAACCACTACTTCTGAATTATACTTAGACAAGTAGCCTCCTTTGACATAAGTGAATAAGTGGTTATGGCCCTCAAGAGTAGATAATGATTCCTTCTCCTACATCCATATTTTTATTCCCCTTCTACTCATTGCATAATCATGCTAATGCTGGAGAAGCAACATCCTCATTTACAGGTAAATTCTGAAAAGTTCATTGATTTAGTGTTGCTAAGAAACTTTTATTCCAACTATATATGTTGCCTTTAGGATCACCATTTGGAAATATTATATTAATATAGAAAAGAATTAATTTCATGGAACTCAGTTGGAAAGATACAAACTCATAAAAATGAAATACCACTAAAAGCTCTATTTTAGGTCTTAATTTTAGTTAATTCAAAACCTGCTATATAATATCATTAATTTAATAATTGTTTTCTATTATTAAAATGCACAAGGCAACATGCTGTGAATGCCATTAATGCTAAAGCTACTGAAAAAATATCTTGCATTTTTAATTATTAGAGGAGGAAAATCATAAAAAAGAACAGCTTGAGTCTCAAAATGGTCATGTTTGAAAGTTTCCATGTAAACAAGAAACCTTATTATTTATTTACTAAAATACCTAAAGGCTCAAAGCCCTGTCTATCAAGTTGAAGTTCTGAGGTGTAGATTCCCTATTTGAACTGGTTTCACCACTAGGTGCATTCTCTTCCCTAGTCATAAATCAGGGGCCTTTAAGAGACTGCTTCTACTCTTTCAGACCAGCAAGAACTATTTATTGCACTGAAGCAGTGATTTAACTTTACACTATTCTGGTAACCTGCAATAACTGATGCAATTTCCAAAGATAGTTAACTTCCAAACAGGCAATGTTTTACTGACTATTTAATAAGTATTGCTTCAGTAGACTAGACAATACATTGGTGGCCAAAAAGAGCTAATGCTTCCTCCAAAACTTGGGGAAAGGGTGTCAGTGGGAATAGAAAAATGGTGTTTTTATTTCAGCAAAACATATTGGGAATATTACTACACACTGCTATCCTGATCACAGCATCATGAATATAAAATGCCTTAAAGCAGAGTGTAAACTCATTTTTTATGACCTAAAAGCATTATAAAATTGAAACTCTACCTTGATTAATTAAAAATACAATCCAAAACATTCATCCTGTTGTAAGGATGAAGTTAAAGACTTCAAGTCACAAGTTTAGAGTAATTTATATTTTCTAAATCCATCTTGTTTCTCACATCTGCATTACATAATACATGATTTCTGCTTTTTGCTAATAACATTTATTAACAAATAAATTTAAAATAGTAGTTCTTGGAAAAGATTTTATTCTTCTATATTCAGACTAAAACCTAATGTATCTCAACCATGATTTATATTCATGTTTGGAATAATTTTGCAATTTTTTATGAAACAACTTTATAAATAGTTTCTATAACTCAAATGTAGTTAAGCTTGGGGACAAGCACTAATGCTCAAATTCATCCGATATTCTTTGCTAATTCCTACAAGATATCAGATATTTACAATCAAACTATCACTAGTCAACTAAATCACTCTCCTTTAGCCAGGCCTTCGATTTGTCTATAAACATAGGCATGATTCATTTGAGCTCTAATGTCTTACTGTTGTCAGTATATTTAATAATCTTGCATTTCTCCGTCCCTTGATGGCCCCATAAGCCTTCCAATCATATCTAGTCAGACAAAATTCTAAAATTATGAGGATTAAATATATATAATAATCACAGATGTCAGTCTTTTTTGTGAGTGGACACTTTACATACATGCTTACCTCAGAAGCTGCCCATGAAGTGCATGGGCCCCAAAGCAAGACATTTTCATTCATAGTAATTATTTCAATGCCATTCTCCACAGATTTTTCAAAGGAGTCTTCACCTCTCACCACAGCTCATTTCCATCGAATAGCATTACTTATGGTCAGTGACAATAATAAAAGTAATATACAGAGAAAGAGTCCAAAATATGCATTTTTCATATTAGTCATTTTACAAAAGAGTTGGATGAGAGGTGGGAATATTGCCTATTCAGTTAGAGGCTATGGATTCTCTCCCTACAAAAAATGCAGAAATTCACTTACACACTCTGGTTTGAAAACTACTTCAAGTGCCTGGTCAAAACCAAAACAAATATGTGGATATTCTAGATGCTCCCCAATCTCAGTTTAACAAACCTGCTCTATTCCAGTCACATTCTTCAGTTTAATGAATCAAATTTGATTGAAAGGAATGTTGATCAAATATTTTATATGATTCGAACGAAGACACCAATTTCCACTCTTTCCTGTAATTACATTCACGATGGTTTACAATGTCATATCTTGCATCATGTAAAAATGTCTAAACAAAATAGAAATTTAAACAAGTATCTTCTGAGTGAATAACTAATAATTAAATGAACCATTGAATGAATGAACTATTTGTTAAGATATCAAATTTCTTAAAGAATAAAAACAAAAATACTTTGTTTTATATTCACCTTATTTCTTTTGTGTGGTTGTATAAAAACAGGTAAATTATTATCACACTAAAACTCCCTAGCTTGAAGGAAGAAGATGGGGAGTAACAAATAATTGACATATTTATAAAATAAATTAGGAAAATTTTGTTCAATTTTCTGTGTGCTAGTAACAGTACCCTAAATAAATATTTGGCTCCTCGTTTAAAAGTTTTCCTTCAAACCATCCATATCAAAAGTGTATTATTAGCAGACGAAATCTATGATATCTTACTGCTTCCGGATTTAAAGCAACATGAAATGATGCCAGATTCTCAGCATTAAATGGATCCTAATACATATTTGTTAATATGGTCACTGTTTATGCCCTTCTAAAGTGCTATCAACAGTCTTAATCTAAATCGTATTTTTTTTTCTATTGCTGCATTGGATATCACAAAATGTCCTTTCTAGATTGAAAGATGATGATGATGATGTGTGGCTGTAATTCAATTCTGCACCTAAAATGCTGCCTGAAATATGTAGAGAGTACGTACTTCAGAGGTTATCATTCCAAGGGTGCTTTCTGTAATATTAGAAGTAGTTGTAGCATATCTTCTGCATGTGAACTTTCAAAATAAGTGGGCTAGCTTATCAACCTTAACACAGAAGCTGAACAGTTTCCTGTTACTCACTCAGGTAATGAACCCACACAATAGGTAGTCCTCCCCTGGGCAGAGCGAGGTTTGCATCTTGGTCTGTTTCTTTTTTAAATTTTAAAATATATTATATCAGCCACCATGCAGCAATATGAGATTCTAACATATTCATAAATGAAACCTCCAGCTCAGCTTCTCTAACGGCAAATAAGCAGCCATAACATTTTTTAAATTCTCCCTCTGAAATCACAGAGAAGAAACTCGATATACTCACCAATGACCCTTATCAAATAGCAACTTTGTGGAATGCTCTTTGCCTTCACAGTCTCTCTGGAGGTTACTAACTCTAATGGGAAGGCAATGTACCATTGGCTATTATTCTTACCAGCAGCGAAACTTCAAGAAAGAGGCATCTATTAATTTTGTGTTCTCATTGCAGAGTATGAGATCCCAGTGGAACTAAATTTACTTCCCTTAGAAAATTAATTGTAGTTTTTGGTATCTGTTTGTAGCAGAAGTTTAGATTCCCACTCTTAGGCCTCTTACGAATCTTAAACCAACAGTGTGAAATGATAGTTGATTGTATTTATTCTTCATGAGTTAGTCTCACAATATTCTTTTGATATAATTATATAAAAGAGAACATATCTAATTTTTCTGAAAAGACAAAGCAGCTTTCATACAGATAATGCATTCTGAAAACACCATATCTGCTAAAACTATTATTGTTATGTTAAAGGTGGAGAAAATAAGTTTTACAAAATAATGTTTTTGGTAATTGCAAATGATAAATATGTTAAGTAAGCCTTTTTTTTCCTCCCATGAGAGAAATTAATTAGACACTGCATTCAATCACAAGAAATGGAAACATAATTATATTTGATTAAATACAAAATGATTTAGATAAGAATATGGCAAGAAGTCTGAGGCAGGCAGTTGGTGATAGTGATTTGGATGCTCAAGAAGGACAAGACAGAAATTTTAGAAATCTCATGGTTTTTGTTTGTTTGTTTGTTTTTTCTCATAGGGCCAAAATAACTGCTACAGTTCTGCCATCACATACTATTTTAGATAAACAGGAAAAGGAAGAGTAAAGAGCAAAAGGCTTAGTTAACTTCCTTTAAGAAGCTTTCTATTAAGCCCCACCCAAAGAGTTTTCCTTGTATTTCATTGGTTATCCTAATCTGGAATGGGCTTTTGACTATTTAACCAGACACACTGAAAATAAAATACAATGGATATTGGACAAGCAACTACTGGTCTCTTCCAAAGGAAAAAGAATAATTTCTTTTAATTGAATAGATCAAAAGACATTAAGTTAAAATAAATTTAACTTTTTGACTACTTATAATAATAACAGTGTCAGCTAAAATTTGTTGAATACTTTCTACATGCAAGCACAGTATTAAACATGTCATAGAAATTATGTCATTTACTCTTTGTAACAATCTTGGGAATTAGGTATGTTGCAGATACATCAATTGGTATCTCTGATTCAGTTTTGTAGGGTAAATTTTATCTTAAACAAAATAATCTATAAGCTAAGGATCTCTTTCAGTTATGTCATTAATAGTCTTATGCTCCAAGGACAAAGCTGTATTTTACTGTTTTCCTTCTAGTTATGGAAACAAGTTAAAGCAGATCCTGGGTCCAGGTAAGCCTGTATCTTTGAGTCAATGCCACAGTTGTAACTCTAGTGCAAGTCTGCAGGTCACATTTTTGGATGAGGGAATGCTTTTCTACGCTTTAGATAAAGAATCTTTCTCAGTATCATCCAAATTCCTTAAGATGTTGCTAAAATGGTCACTCTGTAATTTTTGCATAAAAGAAATCTTCCCTATTTATATAGACATACATGGTCTATTGCCTATTCAAATGTATATTTGGATTGCTTTTCATGTGTTTTTATAGCAAATTATTTTCCTCATTTAATTTTCATTAATGTAACACTTATTTATTTGTTCGTTATGTGTCCATCAAATGCTTTTAAAATATGGGATTTAATTTATGGCAAAAATTTTAAATTACAAATATAATATTTTAAATAGTTCAATATAAAGTGGGAAGTAAAAATAAGCATACTGAAAACTTAAATTTACATTGCCATGAAATTTAACCAAATTAGTCTCAAACAAAGAAAATATAATAATCAGCAAGAAGAAAATGTTTTAAAATTTTCTTGCAACATTTTGAAATACCTTTAGTATCTATCTTTACGGAAAGGACTGAAAAACTTTATGGGCTAGTCTTCAACAATGATTTGGCTACAAATAAGTATATGGACTCAAAAAACTGTAATATTCTTTACTATCTTCCATATGCCAAGAACATGAGTTATTGTGTACTTTTATGTGAGTAGTGAATGCATCATATTTGTGAATGGAGCATTAAATTTAGTTACTATTAAAAACCTTGCAAAATACCAGTGAGAGTTAATATACTGATTTATAATGATATTATTATTTTAATCTCTTAAGGTTGAATTTCTTTTTTATAGATAGTTCTTTTTTCAGAACTCATAATAATGATAACTTTACTATTTTAATGTAGAAGCCTTGGCTTCTATAACTAAGTGTAAATATTCGTTGAAAGAAGAGGAATGTCACAAAATACTCAAAAAAGTAATTTCCTTAAATGACATCATTCTCCAATGTAGATTTTCTTTTCTGATGTGTAATTTAAATCCAAGAGAGGAAAAAGAATAATATATTCTATTATGAAGAGGGTAATTCTTACCCATTTGAATTATGATATTTCATTTCAGTCATGTATAAGCAGGTTGATCCACAAATATCATAACATCATCATGCATAACTTTGAATGAAAAGAGTTTGTAGCTAAAATGTAGACTACTTATTATTATTGTACATCTATATTCAGAGTTATGTTTATGTGTGTTATGCTTCCTCAGAATTTATATGCTCTTCCAAAGAGAGTGATTTATAAGCTGACATACACACTTCTGGGAAGGATGATTTTTTTTTTCCTACTCATGCATTGAATACACAGTAAAATATTATAATATCTTCCAAAGTACCTTAAAAATAAATTGTAAGCAGAAAACATTATTAAATAGAAAAAGGATAGACCTATTATCTTTCATTTTAGAAACTTATAAACAGGTTTCATATTGTATCAGTAACCTAATGAATTACACAGGTTGCACTCTCTCTGACAGGTATTCTTAAAGTTAAATGTTTTATAAAAATTGCCTAAACTGTCTATTATTATCCTCCATATATTTGCTTTCTAAAATAAAGTTTTATTTGCTTGTGTTTATTAAGGCTACCCATAGTCTGTTTACATATTTAGAAACTTGTATAAAAAGTATTTCAAAGTGTATGTCAGTTATCGGTTTATGGCCTTTGAAATTTGTTCACCTTTCTTGTGTTTTGGGCTTTATATCAAATGTGGGCACTCATATCCTCTCATTTATAGGCAAGGTTGAGTAACTCTAGAAATTTATACTAGAATTATTCATTCATTCATCCAACAATGTATTAAGTACTAATACTGAACCCTATATATGCTAGTCAGTGTATTACACTGGTATAGAAATTTGGCCAGTGTGAAGTTAACCTCATACACACATGACTATCTATAAAACAACAAAGAAGTTACAAATAAGTGGAATGAATCTTCTGAGAACACAAATAGATACCTAATAGCTAAATATTTCAAATAATGCAATTTTTAAAGAGAATCTCCCTCAGGGCTTCCTTTAATTGAATATGCTTATAATTTTTATTTGATTATTCATCTAAACTGTTATTTGAATATCCAGGGAACATCAGATTATAAACAAGCATTTTCAAAGTTCTGTGGTATCTAAATTTTAAATGATATATTTCATCTGGATGCTAAATTCAGAGTGGAAATGTAGAAAATAACATCTGATATTTTGACAATGAAGAATTGAGGACTAAAAAGGAACACAGGCACAAGGTTGAAAAAAAAATAACATTTCTGAGAGCAATTTAGTTTATCAACAAATGTCACATTTAAAAATAATAATAGTCCCAAACAGTGTAAACACATATTCATGGCTTGAGAGACTGTGTGGCTCCTGACTCAAGTTATGTAATATTTATTTAATGGCAGAAGAAAGAGATGTATGTTTTGCTATAATAAATACAAAATAATAAAACCATTCGTATCTCTGTGTTTAGGTATGGAAGAATAAACATGAAGTAAGGAATATTAGTTAGAAAATCAGAGCAATAATAAACAAAGGGATGGAATCCTGGTCTTCATTGGTTGAAGAGTAATGAGAAACAAATATATCATGGTGGTAGAAGTGAAAAAAATGGTAAGAGTTTAGGAATAGCAGGCAAAAAAAGCAGGAAGGGTACTCTCCTTAAAATTTAGAGTTTACAAAATTTAATGTGTTACTACTAAGAAGAAAAAATTGGGTGCAGTTACATGAAAAAGATGGTTACTTTAGACATATTTTTATCTCTAAGTGGAGTAATCCAGCAAGAACTGTAGAGGCATTATCATAGTTTGGAAAGTGATTAGGATTAAAGTCAGGGTTAAAAATAATTTCCATAAAAATAAAAATCAAAGCATCCTGATGAAGTACTAGTTTTGAATACATTTGTTGACGTCTACTTTATGTCTGTCTTTTCTGCTTCAGATTAATCTTAAATTTTCCCTGTGAAAAGCAGTGTACCTATTAGGAAGGAAAAAATAAAAAAGGAAGGAAGGAGGAAAGTAGGAAGACAAGAAGGAAGGGAAAGAGGGAGGGAGGGAGGGAGGGGGAAAGACAAGACAAATCTTTGCTTTCCTCCACTCACTTTATAGCATTATTCTTCTTAAGAAAGAACTTTGTTTCCACACCAGCATAACTTTGAATCCACTAGGCAGCCATGGAGAGGACTGGAGTATACTGACAGCATTCATCTGATGCCAGATGTCATATACATGTGCTCTTTATGAATGTCAGCTTCCACTCACCCAACTTCTGAAACCAGCACCTATTTCCTTTGGAAATCATCCCACCCTGACATTCAGTCCATGGGACAAGAGTCCACCTGATAAGTCTGCTCAAGTTGCACATGCATAACCCGTGCCAGGCCAATTAATGCAAGTTATTCTTGAGTCACAATAACTTATTCACAGATATGTTCAAAGCTAAAGTCAGGCTAAATTCACTGCATTCATTTCTCATAATTGCTGTAACAAATCACAAAAAACTTGGTCACTTAAAACAAGAGAAATTTATTCTCTCGCGGTTCTAAAGACCAGAAATCCAAAATCAGCTGAAATCAAGGTTTCTGCATGCTTTTTCCCAAGACTGTAGGGGGAGAATCCATTTTTTGCCTTTTCTAACTTCTTGTAGCTGCCCATATTCAGTGGCTTGCGACTGCGTCACTCCAATCTTTGTCTGCACGACCTCATTGCCTTCTTTTCATGTAGCTCCCTCTGCCCTCTCTATTATCAGTATATTTATGATTGTATTTAGAGCCCATACAATAATCTGGATAATTTTCTATATCAATACCCTTAATTTAATCACATTTGCAAAGTCTTTTCATATAAACTTAACAGTCACAAATTCCAAAGATTAGGACATGGACATCTTGGAGGACCATTAGTCAGACTAGCACAGCGACTATGTCGCTGTTTACTTTAAAATATTTGGGTTGGATCATTTTGGTGTATGTGGTTAGAATGATTGAAAGATAGAAGAACGCCTCTACTGTTTCAATCCTGTTTGCCA
>CAUYSK010021088.1:0-18624 GCA_963575035.1 Avahi laniger
GGTGGCGCAGTGACTGTTTGCTTTGGGCCACACTGAGACTCGCCAGGTTTGGGAAAGACCAGAGTCTGTCAGCAACTCCGGAGGGTCAGCGGTAATCTGGAGGTGGCCTGGAGGGTGGGAGGCCCCAGTGAGTCGGCAGGAAGGCGAGGGAGGAAGAAACGAGGAAGGGTGTCCGTGAAAGGTCCCCACCGAGACCCACCGTGGATGACCTGTTCCTTCTTTCCGCAGCCAGTGCTGACTCGCCACAGCTGCGAACCTGGGCCCGTGCGAAATCAGCCCCTCCAACAGCTTCCAGACCTGCTGAGGAGACGGACACCTTTTGTACCGGGTGAAAATGAGAAGCCATGGAAGGCCACAATCCCCAGCCCTTGCGGTGTGCCAGGCACTGCATGCTAATTGTCCCATCTGATACAGCAGAAAACTGACAGTCAAAGGATTCGCTCCTTCCGCTAATCCACAAATCTAAGAAGCAGTGGATTCAAGTTCGGTCAGCCTATGTTAAAGCGATGTCAGTGCTTTACAAATCATTAGTCCTCCAATAAAGCAAAACACAACCACCCTGCTCCTCAGAAGCTCCTCTGAACATTAGGTAACCCTCACGGTACTGACAAGCGTGATGACACCCCTTCACCCCCATGGCTCCTGTGTCAGCCTCCTCCCTGCTGGCCTGGCTCCTCCATCGCCTTCACTGTGACACCTTCAGATGTGACATCAGCCACCATCTTCCCAGTCACCTTCACTGTCTGGTTGTTCTGGCCTCGGCCAGGCCTTGTCATCACTGAGCTGCTTGGCATTCATACCTCTCACTGCTGACAGCGCCAGGCCTGCCAGCCCTGCCACTCACGGGCTCAAGTCTCCTGCTGCAGCTGGCAGGGCCACCTGCTGCCTGCGCTGCTTTCCTTCCTCCCCTCCTTCCCGCCTTCATGCCTACCATGTAGGCTGCCAGCCACTCTGCGAAAACACCCTAAACACCCCCTTATCCCGCTTCTTCCATCACACCTGCTCTACCTGGGATAAGCCTGGAATGCTGCTGCCTACGTCTGGGCAGGGGAGCTCTGCCCTAGGAAACCGCCCAGTCGATCAGGCAGGAGGGTGAAGGGGCCGCTGCTGCTGCAGGAAATTTGAATTTAAGGTGGAGGCAATCCTTGTGAGTAATGTTCAGCTGCAGAGATGAACACTGGATTTATCTAGGCTGGAGTTTGCCATGTGGTTCTTGACGGAAACCAGGGGGGATGTTGAGGATACTGGCTGAATCTACAGAATGATTATCTCTTGTAAAAATGTTCCCTTTACTTATTGCTCACAAACCATAAGCGTCTTAAGGGCAGAGCCTTGGCCTTGTTCTCCATTGTAATCCCATCCTGTTGCTGGTCACTTTCCTGAGTACATGGGTCAGGGGAGGAGAGTTGGTGCTCGGGCAGCTGGGGAGAGAGGGCTGGAAGGACAGAGGTGTGGTTGGAGATGTTTGGGTGTGTGGTCAGAGATGTCACCATGGGGATGGCCTGCTCCAGGGTGTGGCCCAGGACATGGGGGGCTGGGGTGGAGTCGAGAGAGGGGGACCAACCCTTCTCAGTTTGCCAGGACTTTCCTGACCTAACCACTGAAAAGTTTCAGGTCTTGGAACCCCCCATTCCTGGGTGAACCAGGCCAATTGGTCACCCTAAGTGGAGGACAAAAATATGTCAGAGAACCAGGGTGTTGCTGGGTGGTCTGTGGAAGTTGCAGTCACCCAGGATTGATCTCATGGGCACATGACAGTGTTTGCCACCCCCTACATATAACCCCTGTGCATGTTTTCACACATGGAACATGTGCTTTTTCCTAGCCCTGAACTCTAGGAGTAACAAGTGTGTTAAAAATGGCAAACGTTTCAAGATTGGGAACACTAAAGTGTGGCCACATCGACATTTTCGAGTCTGAAAATTAGGTGTATTCATGTCAACAAAAGTCACCCAGCTAATTCCTCTCCTTCTATTGGAAATTTTAACTGCCAAGTCATTGTAATAGCATTCGTTTTCTTAGAAATCTAATAACAGAAATTTGTAATATTACATGAAAGGACTATGTATAAATATCATAATTTCATTTAATCAAGCATGGATATCCTATCAGGAATGAAATAGTCATTGGTTAAATAGATCTAGTTTTGAAAACAGATTTTACACTCCACATGCATTACATGGCACAGACAAGTTGTAATTTCATTACAAATCATTTTACAGTAATTGACTTGCTGTTACAGCAATCAAATAAGCATCAATAAATTACGCTAGTGAGATTTTATTTTCAGAACAGTATTACAGTTCAGTTATTTAAAAGAAATATAGACTTTTGGGAAAAATTTTAGAAATACCTTTCAACCAAAAAACAACTCCCTTACAAATAGTCAGTATATACAAGGTATATTAAAACAAGTAACATCAGATTAACATTGTATGTGTCAAAATCATGGATATGTACTGTCACTGTAAATGAAAACATGGTGGTCCAGAGGGACTTTAGTTAGCTTATTCACAGAAACAAAAGAATTCTTTTCCAGAATATTTAGAGGAAGATTATTGGAAATGCAATTCTTGCTATGAAATCAGTAGAGAATCATTATGTACAGACTTGGGTACTTATATACACCTACGGCTTACTCAACATATTTATATCAGAAACTTGAAGATATCCTCTCCTTCTAAGTGCCCCACATATAAAATTTATACAGTAGATTTCTCAAATTCTTATTTGTATTCAACATTAAATTGAATACATTTAGAAAACTTTTAAAGAAGTTGTACATTTCTTTCATAAATGTATATATTAATGGTTAACAACAAAATGCTGCCTCTTTTCTGCCAGGTTTTGGCCCATAGCTCAGTTCCTTATTTTATTAGAGATTGACAAGAGAGATAGCATAAATGCCTTGTTTAAGCCTTAAATCTTGTTTTTGTTAAATGTTTTACTCAGATAACTATAGATTCTGAGACAGTTGTAGAAATTGCAGATTCACCTGCAGTTGTAAGAAATAATACAAAAGAGATCCTATGTTCCTTTTACCTGGTTTCCCCATGTTGCTAAACTATAGTACAGTATCATAACCAGGATTTTGACATTGATTCGGTCAAGATAACAAATATTTCCACAAGGATCTCTTGTCTTATCATTTTATAGTTACATCCACCTCTCCCATTCTCCCCCGTGCTCCGTGGCAACCCCTAATCTATTCTCCATTCTTACAGTTTTGCATTTCAAAATGTTCTACAAATGGAATCATACAGCCTATAAACTTTTAGGATTGAATTTTCTTACTCAGCACAATTCTCTGGAGAGTCATAGAAGTTGTTGCCTATATTAGTAATTATTTCCTTTTTATTGCTGAGTAGTATTCCATGGCATGGATGTACCACTGTTTCACCAGCCACTTGTTAGAGGACATCTGGTTGTTCCTACTTTGTGAATAGTATGAATAAAGCTGATATGAACATTCACGTACAAGTTTTGGTGTGAACATAAGTTTTCCTTTCTCTGGGACAAATGCCCAGGAGTATAATTGCTGATTGGTATGAAAGTTGTATATTTAGTTCCATAAGAAACTGCCAAGTGGTTTTTCAGAGTGGCTGTTCCATTTTACATTCCCACCGGCAGTATATCCAGTTTCTCTGCATCCTTGACAACATTTGGTGTTGTCACAAATTTCCTTTTCTTTTTCTTTTTTTCCTTTTAGCAATTTTAGGAAGTGTATAGTGATATCTCATTGTGGTATTAGTCTGCAGTTCCCTAATGACTAATGATGTTGAACAGCTTTTCATATGCTTCTTTACCCTTTGAATATCCTCTGCAGTGAAATATCTGCTCATGTTCTCTATTTTCTAATTGATTTTTTTAATTGTTGAGTTTTAAGAGAGTTCTTTATATATCCTAGAATAGATGGTAGTGTTTTGTCAGATATTTGATTTGCATATATTTTCTCTCAGTATATATCCTGTCTTTTAATTCTCTTAATATGGTCTTTTGTAGAGTAAAAGTTTTAAATTTTGATGAAATGTAATTTTTCAAGTTTCCCTTTTATGGATTGCGCTTTTGGTGTCGAGTCTAAAAACTCTCTGCTTAGCCCTAGGTCCCGAAGATTTTCTATTTTTTCTGTATTTTTATAGTTTCACATTTTATGATTATGGATGTGATCTCTTGAGTTAATTTTGTATAAGGTATGAAATTTAGTTTGAAGTTCATTTTATTTGCCTATGGATGTCCACTTGCTCCAGCAGGTTTATTGAAAAGACTGTCTTCCCTCTGTTGAATTATTTTTGTACTTTTGTAAAAAAAAAAAGTCGAGCATATCTGTGTGGGCCTATTTCTAGATCCTCTATTCTGTTCCATTGATGTATGTATCTATGCTCCATTGTCTTGAGTACTGTAGCTACATAGTAAGTCTTTATATTGGGTAGAGTAATTTCTCCTACTTATTCTTCTTTTATAAGATTGTTTTAGCTATTCCAAAGCCCATGCCTTTCCATGTAACTTTTAAAATAAGCTTGTCTACAAAGACCTTGCTAGAGTTTTCATAGGAGTTGCATTAAACCTAGAGATCAATGTGGGGAGTATTGATATCTTCACTATTTTGTATTCTAATCCGTGAACATAGTATCTCTCTTCATTTGTTTAGATATTTGATCTCTTTCTTTAGCATTTAAAAATTTTCAGCATATAGGTTCTGTACATGTTTTGTTACGTTTATACCTAAGTATTTCATTTTCTTTGGAGTGATTGCAAATGGAATTGTCTTTTTTAGTTTTGTTTTTCACATGTCCATTGTTAGAACGTAGAAATGCAATTGACTTTTGTGTGCTGATCTTGTGTCCTGAGACTTTGCTGCAGAGTTGTTTTTTTTTTTAATAGATTATTTTAAATTTTCTATTTATGCAATAAAGTCAAATGTAAATAGGGATACTTTTATTTCTTTCTTTCTAATCTGTCTGCATTTTATTTCTTTTCCTTGCCTTATTGCCATGTCAAGAACTTCCAGTACAGCCTTTAAAATTTTAATCAATGTAGATTTCTAGAGCTTTGCTGAAACATACTTGCCTGAATGGGGTCCATCAAGCTTAAAACTCTGAATTTTCAACACTGTTCTTATCCAACCTGTCCAGGTTTCATTTCCTATATTTTAGATTAACAGCTATAATCAGTGGTTATAAAGGGCACCCACTTTGCAAAGCCCTTTGAAACAACAGTGCCTTTTAATGAGCTAAATGGAACCTGACTGTAGAAGCAAACTTAGCTTAGGGACATTATTTGTAAGATAGGACCAGGAGCCAGTGATGCTCTAAGAATTAAAGTTTGAGGTTGACCTGTGGATTATTTTGAGCACGTGGTGTGTTCTTCTGACTTTTCCTCCTTTCCTCTAAATTGGGAGCAGCAATGATTTTAAGCTCTGTAAATATGAAATTACCTTCAAAGCTACCTTCTTCTTATGTATTAGAAATCACCATCATTAGGAACTCTTTTGAGAATTGGCTTATGATAAATAAAGAATTCTGTACATCTTACTATGTTTTTAGTAATAGGCATTTAACATATTTTGACAAATCAAATTCTCATCATGTCTTATTTTGTTAAACAAAAGTATATAACCATTAATAACACTTTTTTGGGGAAAATGTATATTTCCAATATATAGTGATGTATTTTTATATCATACAACATAATGAACCCACCAAACAGAATTTATAGCTATTATAAAAAGACAGAAAACTTGGGTACCACCAGATCCTATCTCAGTTTCAATTATAAGAGGTCTTGGATCTGTACACATAGGTCCACGTAGGCCTTAAAAGTGTACACAGGTAAGTCTATTTTCTTGTAAACACCAGAAATCCCTACATATAATTTGCAGAAAATTTTAAATCTGTAATAAGAATCAAATTCCAGAGACATTTTTTCTTTTTTCTGAAAGCAGTGACAGATCATCTCAAGGCAAGTTAGTCATTTTCTTTTCCAATCGCTTTCACTTATTTTCCTGGTTCAGTTTATACCTGTGCATTTGAATAAATTTTTTGTTCTTAAAAGCGTAAGTGTTCTAGGAAACACTCCACCCATTGTGTGCAGGGAGCTCTCGAGTCAGACCTTGAGACACTGGCTTAGCCTCTCTGAGCCTCAGTTTTCCTGTCTGTGAGCAGCAACGATGACGTGCATCTCTCTGGCTGTAGGGCTTAAATGAGATGGCTCTTGTGGAGGGCCTGGCCCCGGACTGGGTCCTCAGTTCCTGACTTTCCTTTCTTCTCTGTTACGTTGCCTCTGCTTTCCCAGTGTCACCCTTTCTCCTCTCCTCTTACAAGCTGCAGAATGAGATGCTTCTTATTTTGGGTGCCACTGTTCATGCATGCCAGAGGGGAATCCTTGCCAGAAGTATGAGCTGTGGGGATCTGGAGAGCTTAATGCTGAAGCTACTGCCTCCTCTAATGCACCACCATGGGCCACTTATATACAGAAGGGCTGTGCACAAAGCTCTGTGTGTTTTTATGCTGTTTTTCGTATTATGGTGGGGAAAAAAAGCTCCATAAATGACTAATACATTCGAGCCAATATGACAATGCAGGATAAGTAATCCATGGACAGTCTTCCATCCTCACCCCAAATACAGTATTGTGGCTGTGTGATGCATATTCAGCTCCTTTGTGGTTGCAATGAGCTTGGAACCAAGACTGCTTTTGGCACAGCAAGCAGTGAAAATACTCTCACAATACAAAGCAATCACATTTACATACAGGCATAATTCTTTTAAAGAATGAAGCAGCAACAGTCTCAACGTGTCATTTTGACAACCAACAATGATTTCCAAATAGCTGAGTCTGGATTGAATACAACATAAACAAAGACTATCTATGTGAAGTACCGTGTGAGTCGGTGATCTGCCAATGACCACTTTAATCTCAAATCTAGCACAGGGTTCCCTGTTCACCCTCTCTCATCTGCTATATGGATGGCAGGGCTGCTATGAACCCTTCGACAAAGAGACAGTGGTCAATAGCTGTCTGGAAGCATCACTAAAAAGGTTTCCTCTCAATGCAAACACCAAGGAATTTCTTCTTTCTCCATCAGGCCTTCCTGGGAACTGCTTTGAAATATTCCTCCCTTGAAATGTCAGATACGCCTCCATACCATTTCTGAAGCCAGATATGTTCTATCTTCATCTTCATAAAGAACCACTCATACTGACGGGGCCACTTTCTCATTCCTGGATGCCTACAGGAATAAAGGGAGATCCCAATAAAGCTGTTCTCATCAGAGAGGTGCACCCTGGGCCGAGTCATAGGACCTACAGACTCCAGGCATCATTTGGGCCGAGAGCTGCTTAAATCAGCCAGAGGCACCCGGGACCCCCTAGGAAGGCAGGAAATGCAGTCCCTACCCCAAGTGGCTGAAGGCTCAAGTCTTGAGCTGGACTCCTTGGTTTGAATCTCAGTCCAACTGCCAGTGAGCTGTGGGCTGTCAGCACTTGCAAGCCCCATCCCTTACCTGTCACGTGGGGTGATCCTCTGGTGCTTGGGGAACAAACCGCGAAGCACACGTGAAATACCCGCAGAAAGTGAGTGCTCAGTGAATGCCGGTATTGTTATTAGGAAACATAAAGAAAGGCTTTATGTATCTCTGTATGAAATGCTAACAAAATGGTGAACCCGTGCAACAAGTCTGTCCATGGGAAGATTTCCAGTCCTGTTGCAAGCTTGGAAGTGTTGAGCCAAGGTGAGAGCCAGCCAGAAATTCCACCTTCTGCTATTTACTGACTTGCCTTCTCCCCCGCTCATACCCCTAAGCACAATGCAATAATCTTTGAGGGCAGGGGCTGTGGCACACTTTTTTTTAACTTCATAAAAATGAAGATTTCCTTTGTATCTAAAAATGTTAAAAACATAATTCAAAGACCAAGTCCAAACTGGGAAAAACATTTGTAACAAAGCTAGTGCAAGAACAGGTGGATGATCTTTTTAAAAAATAATTTATTTTGAAATAATCATAAACGTATGGGGAAAGGAAAGTACAGTATAAAGAACTATTTTCTTTTGCTAAACCATCTGAACGTAAGTTGTGCAGCTGATGCCGCAACACCCCAGATACTCATGCAGCTGAGATAATAACATGATTGTCGTATTAAGCAACCTAGTTTTGCACTGATAACTGGAACAAAGCTTGGTACCTGGAAGTGGATGCTGGTGTCACAGACCCTAATCCTTGGGGCACTGGCTTAAGGCTCCAGGCAATGAGTGGAAGCTGGAAGGATCTTGAGAAGAGAGAGGGCTTTAAAAAAGGCAAAGATAAGGTTGTGGGAAGCTGGAGGGAGAGGGATCCACCTTACCTAGTGGCTACAAATTTTGTAACACTGTGGCCTGTGCTTAGGTGGAAAATAGAAAATGAACCTAATGAACCCAGGCAAGACTTTGGCCTCCTCTCACTGCTTCTCCTAATAATGTGTGAAAAGAGAGAGGAACTAGAGAACGATAGCTGAGTTCAAAAAATAAAAATAAAAACTAAAATAAAAAATTAAGCGTGTGCGTAGACACACACATCTACATCTATTTCTTTAAATACTGAAAACCCAGGGTTTGTGTCAACATATGCAATCCCATTCATTCTATTCTAGTTTTCTTCCTTGCGCCTTTGTAATCCTCTTCCATGGCAGGGAGCGGCATGGCCTCCACTCACCTTAGGGGGTTTACTTATTCCATGATTCCCACGTGTAGGATCCTCCTGTCTCCGTAGGGCTGTGGATGGCTCCTTCGATTCACCACCTGCCTTCACGTTGCTCCCCCACCAACTCACACGAACTCTTTCCAGCCTATTTTCACCGCCGCCCCGCCCCACGCTCCAGCACTGACCCTCCACTCCTGCCGCCCCTACAAGGACACCCTCTCCACCTTGGAGACCCGATACCCACCGAAAGCCCACCCCTGCGTGCACACGCCCTCTGTACTTTGCACAGGCTCTGACCTCCGCTGGGCTGCCCTCCCACTCATTTGGACCCCTGCAAAGTGGTCCTCAGACTTTAGCATGCCTGTCGGTTTCCTGAAGCATGCTTTTTACAGTTTAGATTACTGAAATGCCAAGCCTTATTTCCTGAGCATTTGATTCAGTAAGTATTGTGGAGTCAGCATCCTACTGATGCAAGGGTGACAAGACCCCCTGAGAAACGTCACTCCAGTACGTCAGGCAGGTACTGTGCTTGGCTTAGAGTGGACGTTTGAAAATGTTTGTCGTGTTGACTAGGAAGGCACAGTTATTTTCATTGCAGGGCAAGGCACTGTCAGAGGTTGGAAGTATGTAGGCATTGTGCCTGGAACACCTCGGTGTGGGGTGCTCTCCAAAGGTGGGATCAGCCCACCCAAGGCCATTTGCATGGCTTGCTGTGTTGCTAGTCACCCGCAAGCAGCGTGAGCTTGGCCGAAGAAGGGCAGCTCAGACCAGTCACTGTCATCGAATGGCACAGCCCTGACCTCTACTTTTCGTTACTGTATATATTTCTGGGCAAACCAATTTGAAAACATCTACAAACCTTGAAAACATAGCTTGCTTGGCAAATTCCACTTCCTCTGGAGACACTGCTATCATCCGGCCAGTGAGTGTTAACCGGACACATCGGGGATCTTCCGGGTCTACGATGTTTTTTCTGCATGTGAAGAACATTTTTCATATATTAGAACAAAAATAGAACATCAGCCTGAGATACTAATTAATTTGTAATTTAAAAATTAATAATAGCAGTCACATTACCGGTTATATCATTTAGGATTTTATGTTGTCCATAATTACTTTCAAATACTTAGGCAGAGGCAGTGTGATAGGTGTGTTTGTGCATCCTCAAGGCAGTTAGATAACATCTGGAGTGCCCTAGTCAAGAGTTCACATGCCAGGGTGGGGGAATTAGGGAGTTGTTCAAAGGGGGAAAATATTTCAGTTCAGCTAGATGAATAAATTCTAGAGATCTGCTGTACAACATAGTAGAGTTAACAAAATGATATTGTGCATTTAAAAATTTATTAAGAGGGTGGATCTCATGTTAAATTTTTTTACCACCAAAATAAAACAAAGAGACACAAGAAAACTTTGGGAGGTGTTGGATGTGTCTATTACCTTGATTGTGGTGGTTGTATCACAGGTATTTACATGTGTCCAAACTCATCAAAGTGTACACATTAAATATATGCAGTTCTTTATGTACTAATTATATCTCAATAAAACTTTTTACAAAAAGAATGCACATGCCAAGGCTAGCTTCTGCAAGACCCTAACCAGGAGCCACTACCCAGAATAGTGTTGCTGCCCTGTGCAACTCTGGGAGGGGGGGAACGACACTCATTTAGAAGGTAGTATGACTGGCACTCCCAGAGCAGTGCAATCAATGCATCTGCCTGGATCCAGTGGTGGCTAGGGCAAGGGCTTTCAGAACCTGTGCTGAAGTTTCCTTAATCAGCTTGAGACAGAAGGGATTTGAGGAGCATGAGGTGTGAGTGAGGAGTCTATTGTATATAATTCTTAATTCTTTGAATATTATAATGATGAGGTACTACTTTAATTGTACAAAGAAGAAGAAGAAGGAAAAAAAAGAAAGCACCAGGGAGGCTCTGGGGCTTGGGCTGGATCCTGCCCCAGGTCCATGGGCCCCTATTGACTGTTTTCTCAACCCTTCTGGGATTCACTCATCCATAAAAATTCAGCCTTTGGGGGCCTTCTTGCTCCATGATCTCTAAAACCTTGACAAACACACCCCCTCACTGCTGAGGTGTCCTTCCTACAATCACAGAGTGAAAGTGGCCCCCTTTTCATAATCTTGTGTCAGTTTTCCTCAATGGTGAGGAAAGTCACAGTCCAAAATTCACAAGAAGAAGCAAGAGCCAATAAAAACAACAAATATCTGAAACAGGTACCAAAACTTCTTCTGAATTGATTATAAGATAAAAATATCTAAAATGAATAAAGTCTCTCTATATTTTATTGAAAGTGTAACTCCTTGAGGGTCCTGATTTTTTTATGGAGATCTTCTAACTCTCCACCTGACTCACCTCAAGATATTGTTTCCTTTTTCTTATTGTATTAAAAACTAAACCTCTGATTTCCCCTGACTGGTAAACCTCACTAGAGAAGTTCTGGTTCTGGTTTTTTGTTTTATCTTAATTTTTGACCCCTGGGGATTTCCTTTTGTTACTTATGAGCACACTTTTAAAAGAATGTTTATCTTTATATTGTTTTTTGGATTGATGAATTCTATGGTCATATTTTAAAACTTTAAATAATACTGTTTTTTTCTTTTTAAACACAATCAGTTTCTATATAGGAGATTTGGGGGAAAACAAAAATTAGTGTGTTTTTAAAATAAATTTGGAATTATAGCATGTATGGAATTTTTATCTTACTTTTTTCCACTTAAAAATTTAATTGTGAACATTTTATGTTGGGAAGTATATGTTTTGAAATCTGTTTACTCACAGAATTCACAGCTGCTGCTTAACTTAAATATTTTTCTACCATTCCTGTCTATTGAGTATATTGAATGGGCTAGAAAGTTAAGGCTCTGATACTGAATAATTTATCACCAGGTAAATTGTGAGAGCTGTGCTGAGTATCTGAGAAATTGGAAGAGCTCAGTGTCTAGCCTCCGTGCTGCTGTTTACCATGTGACCTGTGGCCAGATGAACCAAGCCTCAGTTTCCTCTTCCGTAAAGTGAGAGTATTAATTTCTTGCCTACTTCCTTCACAGGGCCCAAATGTATGTGAAAGTACTTTGAGCATCATAAAGAAGTAATGAATGGTGTTATTTTATATGGAAACATTCTATTCTAACTTATAGGCATTTGTAAAATTACATTAAGTTAATGTGAGCAGGTTAAAGACGGAGAAGCTCTTTTTTTCAGCTAGACTGAATATTGTTTCTCTCTTCTTTTACTTTATTGCCTTGAGCAATTTTCTGGCACTGCATTTCATTATTGAAGGCTAGATGAGAAAGCTTTATGATGAATTACTCTCCAGCATGCAAGGAGAGAAGGAAGCAGGAGACATCTTGCATTTCCCTTTTGCCTAGGGCCAGTTATAGTCAGAAGAAAGGGAACAAAGTATCCTTTTCTTGTCTGTTTTGCATACTCTGTAAGCCTGAGCATTGCCATATGTGGATCCTGGTGGGTGAGAAAGGACATGAAAGGCCTACAGTGGGGTGGTTGAGAGTGTGGCCACTGAGTCAGCCTCCTAGGTTGGGTCAATCTGAGTCATGACTCACCTCTCTGTGCCTGTTTCCTCACCTATAAAGAATAGATAAAAATAGCTCCTGCATGATAGTGCTGTTATGCAGTGCTGGTGGAGGGAGATGGGTGAGACTTCCCCATCTGACCAGGAGGGCTCCGCTAGCATACCACTCTTGATTCTCGCTGCTCCTCAGACTCACACAATTGGTGAATTGGGAAGAAGATACTGGACACGTGTAGTTTAGTTCTACCTTCCTGCAGGAAACACATATTTTATTCTCCTTTCCTATGCCATGCATTAAAAAGACACCTGCTCGGGTAGGCCTTGGTGCGTAAGTCTCCCTGATTCTGGAGTTTCCTTGACCATGTTCTCCATGTTGGCTTTACCAATGTTGAAGGTGATGTTTTGCTGTTCCCTCTACCTTACTCTTTTATTTTTCAGTTGGTTTAGATCAGACAAACAAACAATGACCTGTTGGCCAAATGTGGCCTGCCACCTGTTTCTTTCTGCCCAAGAGGTAAGAATGGATTTTACATTTTAAAATGGTTGAAATAAATCAAAAGAAGAAGAATATTTTATGACACATGGGAACTACATGAACTTAAAATTTCAGTGAGCTAAAATAAAGTTTTCTTGGCATACAGCCACATGCATTTGTTTTTATACCGTCTATGGCTGCTTTTGTGCTATAACAGCAGAGTTGAATTGTGACAGAGACCATATGGCCTACAACACCTAAAAATTTATTGTCTGCCCTTTACAGAAAAAAAATTGCCAACACTTGGTTTAGACCATCAGAATGGAAGAGAGATGCTGTTTGTTGGGCCCCTACATGAAGATTAGATGCATGAATTCACATAAAGTGGTTAGAACAGTGCCGGGCATGCAGCAAGCCCTCATACAGTGCTGCCGCCGCCACCATATTGTTATGGGGTTGGGCGGCCTGAAAGGGTAGAGCAGCTGGAGAGCTCTGGGATTTTACAGCCTAAATTGGTGGTGTTGTCAGTCATGCAATATCATGAAGATTGTTACAGACGGAATTGTGTGCCTTCGAAATTCGCAGCAACCTAGGCCTGCTGAGTTAACCTTTTACTGCACACTAGAAGGTGGTATGTGACCTACAGCAATGGATATGGGAAAAATTAAACAAGTCGCTTGTATGTGCTTTCTTGCATCTCCCTGGCCTCCTTGGATGAGGAACCTGCCACAAATGTAGCCAATCTCCATTTTAAGGCTGAAAAAAAGTACTTTCAAAATTGTATGGATTAACACCTGCTTATATTATATATTATTTGCTATTCTCCTAATTTAATTGCTTCCACCACCATAACAACCTACATCTGCAACAAACTCTGCAAGAGAGGCAGAGGGGGGAGGACCCTCTGCCTCTCTTGTATGTTGAAGACCTAACTCCCAATGTGACTATATTTGGAGATAAGGCCTTTACAGAGGTAGTTAAGGTGAAGTGAGGTCATAAGGGTGCGGTCCTGATCTGATAGGACTAGTGTCCTTAAAGAGAGGAAGAGACACCAGGGATGCATATGCACTAAGGAAAATTGTGTGAGGACATGGCAAGAAGGAGAGCAAGCCAAGGAGAGAGGCCTCAGGAGCAACCAGACCTGCTGCCACCTTGATCATAGACTTCCGGCCTCCAGAAGGGTCAAAAAATAAATTTCTGTTGTTTAAGCTCCTCAGGTTGTGGTTTTTGTTATGGAAGCCTGAGAAGACTAACACACAGGTGGTGAGAACTGGATGATGGGGAGCATCAAAAGCCTCCCCCGCTGCCTCTCTTGCAGAGTTTGTTGCAGATGTAGGTTGTTACGGTGGTGGAAGCGATTAAATTAGGAGAATAGCAAATAATATATAATGTAAGCAGGTGTTAATCTATACAATTCTGAAAGTACTTTTTTTCAGCCTTAAAATGGAGATTGGCTACATTTGTGGCAGTTTCCTCATCCAAGGAGGCCAGGGAGATGCAAGAAAGCATGTACAAGCGACTTGTTTAATTTTCGCCATATCCATTGCTGTAGGTCACATACCACCATCTAGTGTGCAGTAAAAGGTTAACTCAGGAGGCCTCGGTGATGTGACCCTGTGCATTCCAAAGAAAGGCCTGTCTTCAGGTGGACTGAGCCTCCACCGGCTCCTGGAAGACAACCTCTAAGCCCCTGGAATACAAACAACCTCAGAAATATTGTGGGTTTAGTTCCAGAACTAAAATGAATATCTCAATAAAACAAGCCACAATGATTTTTTTCGGTTTCTTAGTGCACATAAAAGTTATGTTTACACTGTACTATAGTCTGTAAAGTGTGTAATGGCCCCAGGATTTTCAGAATGTTAAGTGAACATTAGTTTCAATGTAAAGTTATCAACCACATTAGCTCCTAACAAAAGAGTCAGCCAGTCATTGACTTTTGTTCTCTAGCTGTGAAAATCCTGTAGGGCATCTTCTTCCAATATAAGTCTGTTGCCTCTACATTGAAAATATGTTGTTTAGCATAGCCTTTCTTAATAATCTTTCTTATTATTAACCTTTCTTTAATAATCTTAGCTAGATCTTCTGGATAACTTTCTGCAGCTTCTACATCAGCACTTGCTGCTTCACCTTGCACTCTTATTGAGACAGCTTCTTTCCTTTAACCTCATGAACCAACCTCAGCTAGCTTCCACCTTTTCTTCTGTAGCTTACTCACCTCTCTCAGCCTTCATAGAATTGAAGAGAGTTAAGGCCTTGCTCTGTATTAAACATTGGCTTAATGGAATGTTGTTGCTGGCTTAATCTGCTATCCAGACCATTAAAAAAAAAAACTTTCTCCATATTGGCAATAAAGCTGTTTTGCTCTCTTTCTTTTCTTTTCCTTTCCTTCTTTCTTTCCTTTCTTTCTTTCCTTTCTTCTTTCTGACAGGGTCTCTCTCTGTTGCCCAGGCTAGAGTGCAGTGGCATCATTATAGCTCACTGCAACCTCGAACTGCTGGGTTCAAGGGATCCTCCTGCCTTAGCCTCTCAAGTAGCTGAGACTACAGCTGTACACCACCATGCCTGGATAATTTTTCTTATTTTTTTGTAGAGATGAGGTCTTGCTATTGCCCAGGCTGTTCTTGAACTCCTGGCCTCAAGCAAGCTTCCTGCCTCAGCCTCTGAAAGTGCTAGGATTATAGGCATGAGCCACCGAGCCCGGCCTTGTTTTCTTTCTTATCATTCTTGTGTTCACTGGAGTAGCACTTTTAATTTCCTTCAAGACCTTTTCCTTTGAATTCACAACTTGGGTAACTGGCACAGAGGCCTGGCTTTTGGCCTACCCCAGCTTTTGATCTGCCTTCCTTGCTAAGCTTAATCGTTTCAAACTTTTGATTTAAAGTGAGAGACATGCAACTGTTCCTTTCACTTGAACAGCTAGAGGCCATTGTAGGATGATTAAGTGACCTAATTTTAATATTGTGTCTCAGGGAATAAGGAGGCTCAAGGAGAGGTAGAGAAACAAGGGAATGGCCGGTTGGTGGGGCAGTCGGAACACACACAACATTTATCAATTAAGTTTGCTGTCTTATATGGGCATAGTTCGTGGGGCCCTAAAACAATTACAATAGTCACATCAAAGATCACTGATCACAGATCACCATAATATAATAATAATGAAAAATTTTGAAATATGAGAATTACCAAAAGGTGACACAGAGTTACAAAGTGAGCACATATTGTTGGAAAAATGGCACTGATAGACTCGCTTGATGCTGGACTGCCACAAACCTTTAATTTGTAAAAAGCACAGCATCTGCAAAGCGCAATAAAGTGAAGTATCGTAAAATGAGGTCTGCCTGTCTCCTGCCTGTTGGGAGTGTTTCTGTATGCTTGAGGCCCTGGGCTGTGCTGTATTAGTTTGACCTCTGGGGGGCTGAAGACTGAGTGGCTCAGTCACGCAGGCCCTGCAGTGCCTGTGTGACTGAATGACAGTAAAAATCCTGGACACCAGGGCTCAGGTGAGCTTCCCTGGTCAGCAATATTTTGCACATGTTGTCACACATTGTTACCGGGAGAATTAAGCACGTGCCCACGCAACTGCACTGGGGGAGACACCTGGAAGCTTATGCCCGGTTTCTCTTGGATTTACATCATGCACCTTTTGCCTTTGATGATCTTTGTATCCCCTCACCGTAATAAACTATGAGCTTTCGAGTCCTGCGAGTCCTTCTAGCAAATCACTGAGCCTGAGTGTGGTCTTTGGAACCTCCTCTCACAATGACTCTGAAAACAGATTTCACAGATGGAACATATCATAGAATAGCTATCTCGAGGCGTGATTCAGTAAAACTCATTCTCATCCATTACATGAAAATCTTGATAAAAGTTATGTCTGTCAAGCAAAGCGCATGTTTTGCCATACTGAAGGAACTTGTTTTTACCTGCCTAGTTTTTCTTTATTGTATACCCTGTTGAGTTCTAAAGAGAATAGCAGTGGACATGTTTACATATTTAGGTAAATTGTTTCACGTGGAAACATTGTGTACCATTTGAAAGTGTTACAATCCGTGATGTTTTGGACGCTGCAAAAATATAGTTGCTGAGTTGTAAATTTTTCTTTTGGGTTAAGATGAAACAATGATGGGATGTAATCTACATAATAACCATAAAAACTGAATCTATATTGAATGTTGTAAAAATAACTAAGATGCATAGGAGAAACTAAGTAAAAATAGTAAACAGGAACTACATTTACACTACTAGGTTTTATTTTATTTTATTTTATTTATTTACGTATGTTTGAGACAGAATCTCACTCTGCTGCCTGGGCTAGAGTGCTGTGGTGTCAGCCCAGCTCACAGCAACCTCAAACTCCTGGGCTCAAGCGATCCTCCTGCCTCAGCCTCCCCAGTAGATGGGACTACAGGCGAGAACACTCGCTAATTTTCTATTTTTAGTAGAGACGGGGTCTCACTCTTGCTTAGGCTGGTCTTGAACTCCTGAGCTCAAGCTATCCTCTAGCCTTGGTCTCCCAGAGTGCTACGATTATAGGTGTGAGCCACCTTGCCCAGCCAAACAACTTCTTATTTCAGTATAGGTATCTCCCATCCAATATTTAGGATATACTAAAAAAGTGTTTGTTTATCTGAAATTTACATTTAACTGGGCACCCCGTACTTTATTAGACATGCCTAGCTAGCTGTGCCCCTCCCCACCATTACCTCCAGACCCTCACAGAAGCCTGTTATATCCAGGATCCCTGGGTAGCGGAAGACAGGAGCCTCCAGATGTGGTGATAAGACATCCCGTGGTGACCAAGGAGAGGGCAAGGGACAGCAGGAGGGGCCGTCACTACCTGAATCAAAAGCACCGTCTGGAAATCCTAAGGATGTTCTGGTGGGCTCTCTGCCTCCTGAAGTTGGAGCGAGCCTAGTTATTTTATCTGCGTACTGCTGCCGTGGGTGACCCTAGGGGCTGCAGGACTTGGTCTGTGCTGACTGCATTTTTCCTTTAGGTCAGTAGTGTTCTTTTGGACATTTCTCCCCTTTCCCCCTGACCTTGGGGCCGGCCACCTGTGTCCTGCCAGGATGGGCATCTTGTGACCCCAGAGGACTGGGATGTCAAGGGTAGGACCAGATAGTCCAATTCACTTATTCACGGTGGCTACCTGGGGAGTCTAGGGATGTCCTACCTGCTTGAGGATCCCTGGTGGAGGGTGGCAGAAGCTGTCCTGGACCGTGACATCTGCCCTTCTGACCCCAGCTGTGTTCACTACATCGTGAAGGCTCTGGACCCCACCCAGTGCTCTGCAAGTCACCTCTGCTGGGTGAAATGCTTGCACACCTGCCAGGAACTCTTTTATTAGCCTTTTTATTTTATTTTTCCTGTACTAGATCATAATATGATATGTGATGATTTAATCCAGGGAGTCAAGGGACCAAAATATTAAAAGCATCTGTTCTTAAGGAGTGGGGGGTTCATGCCCACAGCCATGGACTTCATTGCACTGGGGTTCCAGAATGCTTCTAAATAGGGAGAGTGATCATTATAGCACCTTGAATACAAAAAAGTGGATTAGATGACCTGGGGAATTACAAAGGACACAATAAGACAATGATTTTGGACTCAAATAGTTTCCAATTAAATGAAAAGATTGTCTTCTAAATACTTAACCTCCTTTGAGATAAGCAGTCTTCCTTTTGCTACAATAATTTCTTTTGTGCTCACATTTTTGGGAGCTACAATTTTGTAAGCTCTACAAGGGATTTGTTTTTCTAAAAATACATATAACCTTCCCAAACACTTTGTATCTTGATGATTAGTGTATTTAAAGGTCTGTTTTATTTTTATGTGTTTGTGTTCAGTGATAAAGGAAAATGGTAACCCAGCTACTCGGGAGGCTGAGGTGGAGAATCGTTTGAGCCCTGGAATTCCAGTTCAGCCTGGGC